>CM062505.1:1074144-1099144 GCA_031479575.1 Coregonus ussuriensis | reverse complement strand
AAAGACAAAGAAACACAGAAACACACACACACACACACGCGCGCTAAAATACACGCTAACAAACGCACACACACACATGTGCAAATGTCTTTGTATATCCATGTAATATGTGTGTTAACTTTTGTGTGGCATGTGTTCTCTGTGTGTGGTATGGTCTTCTGTCGGCACTGGTTTTGGGTCGATGATGTAGCTGTCATGGGAGAGTGCTGGATAGAGAGAAGTGGAGGGGATAGAGAGAGGTGGGGGGATAGAGAGAGGTGGGGGGGATAGAGAGGGTTTGGGGGGGATGGAGAGAGGTGGGGGAGATAGAGAGAGGTGGGGGGATAGAGAGAGGTGGGGGGGATAGAGAGAGGTGGGGGAATAGAGAGAGGTGGGGGGATAGAGAGAGGGATTGGGGGGATAGAGAGAGAGGTGGGGGGATAGAGAGAGGGATTGGGGGGATAGAGAGAGAGGTGGGGGGATAGAGAGAGGTGGGGGGATAGAGAGAGGTGGGGGATAGAGAGAGGTGGGGGGATAGAGAGAGGTGGGGGGATAGAGAGAGGTGGGGGGATAGAGAGAGGTGGGGGGATAGAGAGAGGTGGGGGATAGAGAGAGGTGGGGGGATAGAGAGAGGTGGGGGGATAGAGAGAGGTGGGGGAATAGAGAGAGGTGGGGGGATAGAGAGAGGTGGGGGAATAGAGAGAGGTGGGGGGATAGAGAGAGGTGGGGGAATAGAGAGAGGTGGGGGAATAGAGAGAGGGATTGGGGGGATAGAGAGAGAGGTGGGGGATAGAGAGAGGGATTGGGGGGATAGAGAGAGAGGTGGGGGGATAGAGAGAGGGATTGGGGGGATAGAGAGAGAGGTGGGGGGATAGAGAGAGGGATTGGGGGGATAGAGAGAGAGGTGGGGGGATAGAGAGAGGGATTGGGGGATAGAGAGAGAGGTGGGGGGATAGAGAGAGGGATTGGGGGGATAGAGAGAGAGGTGGGGGGATAGAGAGAGGTGGGGGGATAGAGAGAGTTGGGGGGATAGAGAGAGGTGGGGGGATAGAGAGAGGTGGGGGAATAGAGAGAGGTGGGGGAATAGAGAGAGGTGGGGGGATAGAGAGAGGGATTGGGGGGATAGAGAGAGAGGTGGGGGGATAGAGAGAGGGATTGGGGGGATAGAGAGAGAGGTGGGGGGATAGAGAGAGGTGGGGGGATAGAGAGAGGTGGGGGATAGAGAGAGGTGGGGGGATAGAGAGAGGTGGGGGGATAGAGAGAGGTGGGGGGATAGAGAGAGGTGGGGGGATAGAGAGAGGTGGGGGATAGAGAGAGGTGGGGGGATAGAGAGAGGTGGGGGGATAGAGAGAGGTGGGGGAATAGAGAGAGGTGGGGGGATAGAGAGAGGTGGGGGAATAGAGAGAGGTGGGGGGATAGAGAGAGGTGGGGGAATAGAGAGAGGTGGGGGAATAGAGAGAGGGATTGGGGGGATAGAGAGAGAGGTGGGGGATAGAGAGAGGGATTGGGGGGATAGAGAGAGAGGTGGGGGGATAGAGAGAGGGATTGGGGGGATAGAGAGAGAGGTGGGGGGATAGAGAGAGGGATTGGGGGGATAGAGAGAGAGGTGGGGGGATAGAGAGAGGGATTGGGGGATAGAGAGAGAGGTGGGGGGATAGAGAGAGGGATTGGGGGGATAGAGAGAGAGGTGGGGGGATAGAGAGAGGTGGGGGGATAGAGAGAGGTGGGGGGATAGAGAGAGGTGGGGGGATAGAGAGAGAGGTGGGGGGATAGAGAGAAGTGGGGGATAGAGAGAGGTGGGGGGATAGAGAGAGGTGGGGGAATAGAGAGAGGTGGGGGGAATAGAGAGAGGTGGGGGGATAGAGAGAGGTGGGGGGATAGAGAGAGGTGGGGGGATAGAGAGAGAGGTGGGGGGATAGAGAGAGAGTTTGGGGGGGATAGAGAGAGGTGGGGGGATAGAGAGAGGTGGGGGAATAGAGAGAGGTGGGGGGATAGAGAGAGGTGGGGGAGTAGAGAGAGGGGGGATAGAGAGAGAGGTGGGGTATCGAGAGAGAGGTGGGGAGAGGGAGAGTGGAGGGGATGGAGAGAGAGGTGGGGTATCGAGAGAGAGGTGGGATGGATAGAGAGAGGGGGGATAGAGAGAGAGAGGTGGGGGGGATAGAGAGAGGTGGGGAGAGGGAGAGTGGAGGGGGATGGAGAGAGAGGTGGGGTATCGAGAGAGAGGTGGGATGGATAGAGAGAGGGGGGATAGAGAGAGAGAGGTGGGGGGGTTAGAGAGGTGGGGGATAAAGAGAGAGAGGTGGGGGAGTAGAGAGAGGGATGTGGATAGAGAGAGAGGTGGGGGAGAGAGAGGTGGGGGAGAGAGAGAGTGGGGTGGGATAGAGAGAGAGGTGGGGGAGCAGAGAGAGGTGGAGGATAGAGAGAGAGGTGGGGGATAGAGAGAGGTGGAGGATAGAGAGAGAGGGTTTGGGGGATAGAGAGAGAGGTGGGGGATAGAGAGAGAGGTGGGGGAGCAGAGAGAGGTGGGGGATAGAGAGAGAGGTGGAGGATAGAGAGAGAGGTGGGGGATAGAGAGAGAGGTGGGGGATAGAGAGAGAGGTGGGGGAGCAGAGAGAGGTGGGGGAGCAGAGAGAGAGGTGGGGGATAGAGAGAGGTGGAGGATAGAGAGAGAGGTGGAGGGACAGAGAGAGAGGTGGGGGATAGAGAGAGAGGTGGAGGATAGAGAGACAGGTGGGGGATAGAGAGAGAGGTGGAGGATAGAGAGAGAGGTGGAGGGACAGAGAGAGGTGGGGGATAGAGAGAGAGGTGGAGGATAGAGAGAGAGGTGGGTGTATAACTGGAGTCAGTTGCTCTGTCTCTGTGTATAACTGGAGTCAGTTGCTCTGTCTAAGTGTATAACTAAAGCATGTCTCTCTGTCTCTCAATCTCTGTGTATGAAAGGAGTATGTTACTCTGTCTCTGTGTATAATTGGAGTGTATCTCTCTGTCTCGGTTCAAAACTTAAGTCTGTCTCTGTCTCTCTGTCTCTATGTATAACTGGAGTGTGTCTCTCTGTCTCTGTGTATAATCGGAGTCTGTCTCTCTGTCTCTGTGTATAACTGGAGTCTGTCTCTCTGTTTGTGTGTATAACTGGAGTACAGTTGAAGTCGGAAGTTTACATACACTTAGGTTGGATTCATTAAAAATCGTTTTTCAACCACTCCACAAATTTCTTGTTAACAAACTATAGTTTTGGCAAGTCAGTTAGGACATCTACTTTGTGCAAGACACAAGTAATTGTTCCAACCATTGTTTACAGACAGATTATTTCACTTATAATTCACTGTATCACAACTCCAGTGGGTCAGAAGTTTACATACACTAAGTTGACTGTGCCTTTAAACAGCTTGGAAAATTCCAGAAAATGATGTCATGGCTTTAGAAGCTTCTGATAGGCTAATTGACATCATTTGGGTCAATTGGAGGTGTACCTGTGGATGTATTTCAAGGCCTACCTTCAAACTCAGTGCCAGTAAAGGACTTTGTGAAGATGCTGGAGGAAACAGGTACAAAAGTATCTATATCCACAGTAAAACGAGTCCTTTATTGAGATAACCTGAAAGTCCGCTCAGCAAGGAAGAAGCCACTGCTCCAAAACCTCCATAAAAAAGCCAGACTACGGTTTGCAACTGCAAATGGGAACAAAGATCGTACTTTTTGGAGAAATGTCGTCTGGTCTGATGAAACAAAAATAGAACTGTTTGGCCATGATGACCATAATTATGTTTGGAGGAAAAAGGGCGAGGCTTGCAAGCCGAAGAACACCATCCCAACCGTGAAGCACGGGGGTGGCAGCATCATGCTGTGGGGGTGCTTTACTGCAGGAGGGATTGGTGGACTTCACAAAATAGATGGCATCATGAGGAAGGAAATGTATGTGGTTATATTGAAGAAACATCTCAAGACATCAGTCAGGAAGTTAAAGCTTGGTCGTAAATGGGTCTTCCAAATGGACAATGACTCCAAGCATACTTCCAAAGTTGTGGCAAAATGGCTTAAGGACAACAAAGTCAAGGTATTGGAGTGGCCATCACAAAGCCCTGACCTCAATCCTATAGAAAATGTGTGGACAGAACTGAAAAGGCGTGTGCGAGCAAGGAGGCCTACAAACCTGACTCAGTTACACCAGCTCTGTCAGGAGGAATGGGCCAAAATTCACCCAATTTATTGAGGGAAGCTTGTGGAAGGCTACCCGAAACGTTTGACCCAAGTTAAACAATTTAAAGGCAATGCTACCAAATACAGATTGAGTGTATGTAAACTTCTGACCCACTGGGACTGTGATGAAATGAATAAAAGCTGAAATAAATAATTCTCTCTACTATTATTCTGACATTTCACATTCTTAAAATGAAGTGGTGATCCTAACTGACCTAAAACAGGGAATTTCTACTAGGATTAAATGTCAGGAATTGTTGAAAAACAGAGTTTAAATGTATTTGGCTAAGGTGTATGTAAACTTCCGACTTCAACTGTATGTATCTCTGTGTCTCTGTCTCTGTGTATAACTGGAGTCTGTCTCTCTGTTTCTGTGACTAACTGGAGTCTGTCTCTCTGTCTCTGTGTTTAACTGAATTCTGTCTCTCTGTCTCTGTGTATAATCGGAGTGTGTCTCTCTGTCTCTGTGTATAACTGGAGTCTGTCTCTCTGTCTCTGTGTATAACTGGAGTCTGTTTCTCTGTCTCTATGTTTGACTGGAGTCTGTGTCTCTGTCTCTATGTATAACTGGAGTATGTCTCTCTGTCTCTATGTATAACTGGAGTCTGTTTCTCTGTCTCTGTGTATAACTGGAGTCTGTTTCTCTGTCTCTATGTATGACTGGAGTCTGTCTCTCTGTGTCTGTGTATAACTGGAGTGTATCCTTCTGTCTCTGTGTATAATTGTAGTCCGTTCTTCTGTCACAGTGTATAACTAGAGTCTGTCTCTCTGTCTCTGTGCATCTTGTATAACTGGAGTCAGTCTCTGTCTCTATGTATAACTGCAGTCTGTCTCTCTGTCTCTGTGCATCTTGTATAACTGGATTCTGTCACTCTGTCTCTGTTTATAACTTAAGTCTGTTTCTCTGACTCTGTGTTTAACTGAATTCTGTCTCTCTGTCTCTGTGAATAACTGGAGTCTGTCTCTCTGTCTCTGTGAATAACTGGAGTCTGTCTCTCTGTCTCTGTGAATAACTGGAGTCTGTCTCTCTGTCTCTGTGTATAACTGGAGTCTGTCTCTCTGTCTCTGTGTATAACTGGAGTGTGTCTCTCTGTCTCTGTGTATAACTGGAGTGTGTCTCTCTGACTCTGTGTTCAACTGAATTCTGTCTCTCTGTCTCTGTGTATAATCGGAGTCTGTCTCTCTGTCTCTGTGAATAACTGGAGTCTGTCTCTCTGATTCTGTGTTTAACTGAATTCTGTCTCTCTGTCTCTGTGTATAATCGGAGTCTGTTTCTCTGTCTCTGTGTATAACTGGAGTGTGTCTCTCTGTCTCTGTGTATAACTGGAGTGTGTCTCTCTGTCTCTGTGTATAATCGGAGTCTGTCTCTCTGTCTCTGTGAATAACTGGAGTCTGTCTCTCTGATTCTGTGTTTAACTGAATTCTGTCTCTCTGTCTCTGTGTATAATCGGAGTCTGTTTCTCTGTCTCTGTGTATAACTGGAGTGTGTCTCTCTGTCTCTGTGTATAACTGGAGTCTGTCTCTCTGTCTCTATGTATAACTGGAGTGTGTCTCTCTGTCTCTGTGTATAATCGGAGTCTGTCTCTCTGTCTCTGTGAATAACTGGAGTCTGTCTCTCTGACTGTGTTTAACTGAATTCTGACTCTCTGTCTCTGTGTATAACTGGAGTGTGTCTCTCTGTCTCTATGTATAACTGGAGTGTGTCTCTCTGTCTCTGTGTATAATCGGAGTCTGTCTCTCTGTCTCTGTGAATAACTGGAGTCTGTCTCTCTGACTGTGTTTAACTGAATTCTGACTCTCTGTCTCTGTGTATAACTGGAGTGTGTCTCTCTGTCTCTGTGTATAACTGGAGTCTGTCTCTCTGTCTCTGTGTATAACTGGAGTCTGTTTCTCTGTCTCTGTGTATAACTGGAGTATGTCTCTCTGTCTCTGTGTATAACTGGAGTCTGTCTCTCTGTCTCTGTGTATAACTGGAGTCTGTCTCTCTGTTTGTGTGTATAACTGGAGTACATTTGAAGTCGGAAGTTTACATACACTTAGGTTGGATTCATTAAAAATCGTTTTTCAACCATTCCACAAATTTCTTGTTAACAAACTATAGTTTTGGCAAGTCAGTTCGGACATCTACTTTGTGCAAGACACAAGTAATTGTTCCAACCATTGTTTACAGACAGATTATTTCACTTATAATTCACTGTATCACAACTCCAGTGGGTCAGAAGTTTACATACACTAAGTTGACTGTGCCTTTAAACAGCTTGGAAAATTCCAGAAAATGATGTCATGGCTTTAGAAGCTTCTGACAGGCTAATTGACATCATTTGGGTCAATTGGAGGTGTACCTGTGGATGTATTTCAAGGCCTACCTTCAAACTCAGTGCCAGCAAAGGACTTTGTGAAGATGCTGGAGGAAACAGGTACAAAAGTATCTATATCCACAGTAAAACGAGTCCTTTATTGAGATAACCTGAAAGTCCGCTCAGCAAGGAAGAAGCCACTGCTCCAAAACCTCCATAAAAAAGCCAGACTACGGTTTGCAACTGCAAATGGGAACAAAGATCGTACTTTTTGGAGAAATGTCGTCTGGTCTGATGAAACAAAAATAGAACAGTTTGGCCATGATGACCATAATTATGTTTGGAGGAAAAAGGGCGAGGCTTGCAAGCCGAAGAACACCATCCCAACCGTGAAGCACGGGGGTGGCAGCATCATGCTGTGGGGGTGCTTTACTGCAGGAGGGACTGGTGGACTTCACAAAATAGATGGCATCATGAGGAAGGAAATGTATGTGGTTATATTGAAGAAACATCTCAAGACATCAGTCAGGAAGTTAAAGCTTGGTCGTAAATGGGTCTTCCAAATGGACAATGACTCCAAGCATACTTCCAAAGTTGTGGCAAAATGGCTTAAGGACAACAAAGTCAAGGTATTGGAGTGGCCATCACAAAGCCCTGACCTCAATCCTATAGAAAATGTGTGGACAGAACTGAAAAGGCGTGTGCGAGCAAGGAGGCCTACAAACCTGACTCAGTTACACCAGCTCTGTCAGGAGGAATGGGCCAAAATTCACCCAATTTATTGAGGGAAGCTTGTGGAAGGCTACCCGAAACGTTTGACCCAAGTTAAACAATTTAAAGGCAATGCTACCAAATACTAATTGAGTGTATGTAAACTTCTAACCCACTGGGACTGTGATTAAATGAATAAAAGCTGAAATAAATCATTCTCTCTACTATTATTCTGACATTTCACATTCTTAAAATAAAGTGGTGATCCTAACTGACCTAAAACAGGGAATTTCTACTAGGATTAAATGTCAGGAATTGTTGAAAAACAGAGTTTAAATGTGTTTGGCTAAGGTGTATGTAAACTTCCGACTTCAACTGTATGTATCTCTGTGTCTCTGGAGTCTGTCTCTCTGTTTCTGTGACTAACTGGAGTCTGTCTCTCTGTCTCTGTGTTTAACTGAATTCTGTCTCTCTGTCTCTGTGTATAATCGGAGTGTGTCTCTCTGTCTCTGTGTATAACTGGAGTCTGTCTCTCTGTCTCTGTGTATAACTGGAGTCTGTTTCTCTGTCTCTATGTATGACTGGAGTCTGTGTCTCTGTCTCTATGTATAACTGGAGTATGTCTCTCTGTCTCTATGTATAACTGGAGTCTGTTTCTCTGTCTCTGTGTATAACTGGAGTCTGTTTCTCTGTCTCTATGTATGACTGGAGTCTGTCTCTCTGTGTCTGTGTATAACTGGAGTGTATCCTTCTGTCTCTGTGTATAATTGTAGTCCGTTCTTCTGTCACAGTGTATAACTAGAGTCTGTCTCTCTGTCTCTGTGCATCTTGTATAACTGGAGTCTGTCTCTGTCTCTATGTATAACTGGAGTCTGTCTCTCTGTCTCTGTGCATCTTGTATAACTGGATTCTGTCACTCTGTCTCTGTTTATAACTTAAGTCTGTTTCTCTGACTCTGTGTTTAACTGAATTCTGTCTCTCTGTCTCTGTGAATAACTGGAGTCTGTCTCTCTGTCTCTGTGAATAACTGGAGTCTGTCTCTCTGTCTCTGTGTATAACTGGAGTCTGTCTCTCTGTCTCTGTGTATAACTGGAGTGTGTCTCTCTGTCTCTGTGTATAACTGGAGTGTGTCTCTCTGACTCTGTGTTCAACTGAATTCTGTCTCTCTGTCTCTGTGTATAATCGGAGTCTGTCTCTCTGTCTCTGTGAATAACTGGAGTCTGTCTCTCTGATTCTGTGTTTAACTGAATTCTGTCTCTCTGTCTCTGTGTATAATCGGAGTCTGTTTCTCTGTCTCTGTGTATAACTGGAGTGTGTCTCTCTGTCTCTGTGTATAACTGGAGTCTGTCTCTCTGTCTCTATGTATAACTGGAGTCTGTCTCTCTGTGTCTGTGACTAACTGGAGTCTGTCTCTCTGACTCTGTGTTCAACTGAATTCTGTCTCTCTGTCTCTGTGTATAATCGGAGTCTGTCTCTCTGTCTCTGTGAATAACTGGAGTCTGTCTCTCTGATTCTGTGTTTAACTGAATTTTGTCTCTCTGTCTCTGTGTATAATCGGAGTCTGTTTCTCTGTCTCTGTGTATAACTGGAGTGTGTCTCGCTGTCTCTGTGTATAATCGGAGTCTGTCTCTCTGTCTCTGTGAATAACTGGAGTCTGTCTCTCTGACTGTGTTTAACTGAATTCTGTCTCTCTGTCTCTGTGTATAACTGGAGTGTGTCTCTCTGTCTCTGTGTATAACTGGAGTCTGTCTCTCTGTCTCTGTGTATAACTGGAGTCTGTTTCTCTGTCTCTGTGTATAACTGGAGTATGTCTCTCTGTCTCTGTGTATAACTGGAGTCTGTCTCTCTGTTTGTTTGTATAACTGGAGTACATTTGAAGTCGGAAGTTTACATACACTTAGGTTGGATTCATTAAAAATCGTTTTTCAACCACTCCACACATTTCTTGTTAACAAACTATAGTTTTGGCAAGTCAGTTAGGACATCTACTTTGTGCAAGACACAAGTAATTGTTCCAACCATTGTTTACAGACAGATTATTTCACTTATAATTCACTGTATCACAACTCCAGTGGGTCAGAAGTTTACATACACTAAGTTGACTGTGCCTTTAAACAGCTTGGAAAATTCCAGAAAATGATGTCATGGCTTTAGAAGCTTCTGATAGGCTAATTGACATCATTTGGGTCAATTGGAGGTGTACCTGTGGATGTATTTCAAGGCCTACCTTCAAACTCAGTGCCAGCAAAGGACTTTGTGAAGATGCTGGAGGAAACAGGTACAAAAGTATCTATATCCACAGTAAAACGAGTCCTTTATTGAGATAACCTGAAAGTCCGCTCAGCAAGGAAGAAGCCACTGCTCCAAAACCTCCATAAAAAAGCCAGACTACGGTTTGCAACTGCAAATGGGAACAAAGATCGTACTTTTTGGAGAAATGTCGTCTGGTCTGATGAAACAAAAATAGAACAGTTTGGCCATGATGACCATCATAATGTTTGGAGGAAAAAGGGCGAGGCTTGCAAGCCGAAGAACACCATCCCAACCGTGAAGCACGGGGGTGGCAGCATCATGTTGCGGGGGTGCTTTGCTGCAGGAGGGACTGGTGGACTTCACAAAATAGATGGCATCATGAGGAAGGAAATGTGTGTGGTTATATTGAAGAAACATCTCAAGACATCAGTCAGGAAGTTAAAGCTTGGTCGTAAATGGGTCTTCCAAATGGACAATGACTCCAAGCATACTTCCAAAGTTGTGGCAAAATGGCTTAAGGACAACAAAGTCAAGGTATTGGAGTGGCCATCACAAAGCCCTGACCTCCAATCCTATAGAACATTTCTGGGCAGAACTGAAAAAGCGTGTGCGAGCAAGGAGGACTACAAACCTGACTCAGTTACACCAGCTCTGTCAGGAGGAATGGGCCAAAATTCACCCAATTTATTGAGGGAAGCTTGTGGAAGGCTACCCGAAACATTTGACCCAAGTTAAACAATTTAAAGGCAATGCTACCAAATACTAATTGAGTGTATGTAAACTTCTGACCCACTGGGAATGTGATGAAATCAATAAAAGCTGAAATAAATCATTCTCTCTACTATTATTCTGACATTTCACATTCTTAAAATAAAGTGGTGATCCTAACTGACCTAAAACAGGGAATTTCTACTAGGATTAAATGTCAGGAATTTTTGAAAAACAGAGTTTAAATGTATTTGGCTAAGGTGTATGTAAACTTCCGACTTCAACTGTATGTATCTCTGTGTCTCTGTCTCTATGTATAACTGGAGTCTGTCTCTCTGTCTCTGTGTATAATCGGAGTCTGTCTCTCTGTCTCTGTGTATAATCGGAGTCTGTCTCTCTGTCTCTGTGTATAACTGGAGTCTGTCTCTCTGTCTCTGTGTATAATCGGAGTCTGTCTCTCTGTCTCTGTGTATAATCGGAGTCTGTCTCTCTGATTCTGTGTTTAACTGAAATCTGTTTCTCTGTCTCTCTGTATAACTGGAGTGTGTCTCTCTGTCTCTGTGTATAACTGGAGTATGTCTCTCTGTCTCTGTGAATAACTGGAGTCTGTCTCTCTGTCTCTGTGTATAACTGGAGTCTGTCTCTCTGTCTCTGTGTATAACTGGAGTGTGTCTCTCTGTCTCTCTGTATAACTGGAGTCTGTCTCTCTGTCTCTTTGTATCACTGTAGTCTGTCCTTCTGTCTCTGTGTATAATTGTAGTCCGTTCTTCTGTCTCTGTGTATAACTGGAGTCTGTCTCTCTGTCTCTGTGAATAACTGGAGTCTGTCTCTCTGTCTCTGTGTATAACTGGAGTGTGTCTCTCTGTCTCTCTGTATAACTGGAGTCTGTCTCTCTGTCTCTTTGTATCACTGTAGTCTGTCCTTCTGTCTCGGTGTATAATTGTAGTCCGTTCTTCTGTCACTGTGTATAACTAGAGTCTGTCTCTCTGTCTCTGTTTATAACTTAACTCTGTTTCTCTGTCTCTGTGAATAACTGGAGTCTGTCTCTCTGCTTCTGTGTATAACTGAATTCTGTCTCTCTGTCTCTATGTATAACTGGAGTGTGTCTCTCTGCTTCTGTGTATAACTGAATTCTGTCTCTCTGTCTCTATGTATAACTGGAGTGTGTCTCTCTGTCTCTGTGTATAACTGGAGTCTGTCTCTCTGTCCCTGTGTATAACTGCAGTCTGTCTCACTGTAACTGTGTATAACTTGAATCTGTTTCTCTGTCTCTGTGTAAAGCTGCAGTCTGTCTCACTGTAACTGTGTATAACTTGAATCTGTCTCTCTGTCTCTGTGTAAACCTGGAGTATGTCTACCTGTCTCTTTGTATAACTTAAGTCTGTCACTCTGTCTCTGTGTATTAATGTATCTCTGTCTCTCTGTCTCTTTGCATAACTGGATTCTGTCTCTCTGTCTCTGTGTATAATCGGAGTCTGTCTCTCTGTCTCTGTGAATAACTGGAGTCTGTCTCTCTGACTGTGTTTAACTGAATTCTGTCTCTCTGTCTCTGTGTATAATCGGAGTCTGTCTCTCTGTCTCTGTGAATAACTGGAGTCTGTCTCTCTTACTCTGTGTTTAACTGAATTCTGTCTCTCTGTCTCTGTGTATAATCGCAGTCTGTCTCTCTGTCTCTGTGTATAACTTGAGTCTGTCTCTCTGATTCTGTGTTTAACTGGAGTCTGTCTCTCTGATTCTGTGTTTAACTGAATTCTGTCTCTCTGTCTCTGTGTATAATCGGAGTCTGTCTCTCTTTCTCTCTGTCTCTGTGTATAACTGGAGTGTGTCACTCTTTCTCTTTGAATAACTGAATTCTGTCTCTCTGTCTCTGTGTATAACTGGAGTGTGTCTCTCTGTCTCTGTGTATAATCGGAGTCTGTCTCTCTGTCTCTGTGAATAACTGGAGTCTGTCTCTCTGACTGTGTTTAATTGAATTCTGTCTCTCTGTCTCTGTGTATAACTGGAGTGTGTCTCTCTGTCTCTGTGTATAATCGGAGTCTGTCTCTCTGTCTCTGTGAATAACTGGAGTCTGTCTCTCTGACTGTGTTTAACTGAATTCTGTCTCTCTGTCTCTGTGTATAACTGGAGTGTGTCTCTCTGTCTCTGTGTATGACTGGAGTCTGTTTCTCTGTCTCTGTGTATAACTGGAGTCTGTTTCTCTGTCTCTGTGTATAACTGGAGTCTGTTTCTCTGTCTCTGTGTATAACTGGAGTCTGTCTCTCTGTGTGTATAACTGGAGTGTGTCTCTCTGATTCTGTGTTTAACTGAATTCTGTCTCTCTTTCTCTGTGTATAATCGGAGTCTGTTTCTCTGTCTCTGTGTATAACTGGAGTGTGTCTCTCTGTCTCTGTGTATAACTGGAGTCTGTCTCTCTGTCTCTGTGAATAACTGGAGTCTGTCTCTCTGTCTCTGTGTATAACTGGAGTATGTCTCTCTGTCTCTGTGTATAACTGGAGTCTGTCTCTCTGTCTCTATGTATAACTTAAGTATGTCTCTCTGTCTGTATGTATAACTGGAGTCTGTCTCTCTGTCTCTGTGTATAACTGGAGTGTGTCTCTCTGTCTCTTTGTATAACTGGAGTCTGTCTCTCTGTCTCTTTGTATCACTGTAGTATGTCCTTCTGTCTCGGTGTATAATTGTAGTCCGTTCTTCTGTCACTGTGTATAACTAGAGTCTGTCTCTCTGTCTCTGTTTATAACTTAACTCTGTTTCTCTGTCTCTGTGAATAACTGGAGTCTGTCTCTCTGCTTCTGTGTATAACTGAATTCTGTCTCTCTGTCTCTATGTATAACTGGAGTGTGTCTCTCTGTCTCTGTGTATAACTGAAGTCTGTTTCTCTGTCTCTGTGAATAACTGGAGTCTGTCTCTCTGCTTCTGTGTATAACTGAATTCTGTCTCTCTGTCTCTATGTATAACTGGAGTGTGTCTCTCTGTCTCTTTGTATAACTGGAGTCTGTCTCTCTGTCCCTGTGTATAACTGCAGTCTGTCTCACTGTAACTGTGTATAACTTGAATCTGTTTCTCTGTCTCTGTGTTTAACTGAATTCTGTCTCTCTGTCTCTATGTATAATCGGAGTCTGTCTCTCTGTCTCTGTGAATAACTGGAGTCTGTCTCTCTTACTCTGTGTTTAACTGAATTCTGTCTCTCTGTCTCTGTGTATAATCGGAGTCTGTCTCTGTCTCTGTGTATAACTTGAGTCTGTCTCTCTGATTCTGTGTTTAACTGGAGTCTGTCTCTATGATTCTGTGTTTAAATGAATTCTGTCTCTCTGTCTCTGTGTTTAATCGGAGTCTGTTTCTCTGTCTCTGTGAATAACTGGAGTCTGTCTCTCTGACTGTGTTTAACTGAATTCTGTCTCTCTGTCTCTGTGTATAACTGGAGTGTGTCTCTCTGTCTCTGTGTATAATCGGAGTCTGTCTCTCTGTCTCTGTGAATAACTGGAGTCTGTCTCTCTGACTGTGTTTAATTGAATTCTGTCTCTCTGTCTCTGTGTATAACTGGAGTGTGTCTCTCTGTCTCTGTGTATAATCGGAGTCTGTCTCTCTGTCTCTGTGAATAACTGGAGTCTGTCTCTCTGACTGTGTTTAACTGAATTCTGTCTCTCTGTCTCTGTGTATAACTGGAGTGTGTCTCTCTGTCTCTGTGTATGACTGGAGTCTGTTTCTCTTTCTCTGTGTATAACTGGAGTCTGTTTCTCTGTCTCTGTGTATAACTGGAGTCTGTTTCTCTGTCTCTGTGTATAACTGGAGTCTGTCTCTCTGTGTGTATAACTGGAGTGTGTCTCTCTGATTCTGTGTTTAACTGAATTCTGTCTCTCTTTCTCTGTGTATAATCGGAGTCTGTTTCTCTGTCTCTGTGTATAACTGGAGTGTGTCTCTCTGTCTCTGTGTATAACTGGAGTCTGTCTCTCTGTCTCTGTGAATAACTGGAGTCTGTCTCTCTGTCTCTATGTATAACTGGAGTGTGTCTCTCTGTCTCTGTGTATAACTGGAGTCTGTCTCTCTGTCTCTGTGTATAACTGGAGTGTGTCTCTCTGTCTCTGTGTATAACTGGAGTCTGTCTCTCTGTCTCTATGTATAACTGGAGTGTGTCTCTCTGTCTCTGTATATAATCGGAGTCTGTCTCTCTGTCTCTGTGAATAACTGGAGTCTGTCTCTCTGATTCTGTGTTTAACTGAATTCTGTCTCTCTGTCTCTGTGTATAATCGGAGTCTGTTTCTCTGTCTCTGTGTATAACTGGAGTGTGTCTCTCTGTCTCTGTGTATAACTGGAGTCTGTCTCTCTGTCTCTATGTATAACTGGAGTGTGTCTCTCTGTCTCTGTGTATAATCGGAGTTTGTCTCTCTGTCTCTGTGAATAACTGGAGTCTGTCTCTCTGACTGTGTTTAACTGAATTCTGTCTCTCTGTCTCTGTGTATAACTGGAGTGTGTCTCTCTGTCTCTGTGTATAACTGGAGTCTGTCTCTCTGTCTCTGTGTATAACTGGAGTCTGTTTCTCTGTCTCTGTGTATAACTGGAGTATGTCTCTCTGTCTCTGTGTATAACTGGAGTCTGTCTCTCTGTTTGTGTGTATAACTGGAGTACATTTGAAGTCGGAAGTTTACATACACTTAGGTTGGATTCATTAAAAATCGTTTTTCAACCACTCCACAAATTTCTTGTTAACAAACTATAGTTTTGGCAAGTCAGTTAGGACATCTACTTTGTGCAAGACACAAGTAATTGTTCCAACCATTGTTTACAGACAGATTATTTCACTTATAATTCACTGTATCACAACTCCAGTGGGTCAGAAGTTTACAAACACTAAGTTGACTGTGCCTTTAAACAGCTTGGAAAATTCTAGAAAATGATGTCATGGCTTTAGAAGCTTCTGAGAGGCTAATTGACATCATTTGGGTCAATTGGAGGTGTACCTGTGGATGTATTTCAAGGCCTACCTTCAAACTCAGTGCCAGCAAAGGACTTTGTGAAGATGCTGGAGGAAACAGGTACAAAAGTATCTATATCCACAGTAAAACGAGTCCTTTATTGAGATAACCTGAAAGTCCGCTCAGCAAGGAAGAAGCCACTGCTCCAAAACCTCCATAAAAAAGCCAGACTACGGTTTGCAACTGCAAATGGGAACAAAGATCGTACTTTTTGGAGAAATGTCGTCTGGTCTGATGAAACAAAAATAGAACTGTTTGGCCATGATGACCATCATAATGTTTGGAGGAAAAAGGGCGAGGCTTGCAAGCCGAAGAACACCATACCAACCGTGAAGCACGGGGGTGGCAGCATCATGCTGTGGGGGTGCTTTACTGCAGGAGGGATTGGTGGACTTCACAAAATAGATGGCATCATGAGGAAGGAAATGTATGTGGTTATATTGAAGAAACATCTCAAGACATCAGTCAGGAAGTTAAAGCTTGGTCGTAAATGGGTCTTCCAAATGGACAATGACCACAAGCATACTTCCAAAGTTGTGGCAAAATGGCTTAAGGACAACAAAGTCAAGGTATTGGAGTGGCCATCACAAAGCCCTGACCTCCAATCCTATAGAACATTTGTGGGCAGAACTGAAAAAGCGTGTGCGAGCAAGGAGGACTACAAACCTGACTCAGTTACACCAGCTCTGTCAGGAGGAATGGGCCAAAATTCACCCAATTTATTGAGGGAAGCTTGTGGAAGGCTACCCGAAACATTTGACCCAAGTTAAACAATTTAAAGGCAATGCTACCAAATACTAATTGAGTGTATGTAAACTTCTGACCCACTGGGACTGTGATGAAATGAATAAAAGCTGAAATAAATCATTCTCTCTACTATTATTCTGACATTTCACATTCTTAAAATAAAGTGGTGATCCTAACTGACCTAAAACAGGGAATTTCTACTAGGATTAAATGTCAGGAATTGTTGAAAAACAGAGTTTAAATGTATTTGGCTAAGGTGTATGTAAACTTCCGACTTCAACTGTATGTATCTCTGTCTCTCTGTCTCTGTGTATAATCGGAGTCTGTCTCTCTGTCTCTGTGAATAACTGGAGTCTGTCTCTCTGATTCTGTGTTTAACTGGAGTCTGTCTCTCTGATTCTGTGTTTAACTGAAATCTGTTTCTCTGTCTCTGTGTAAAGCTGGAGTCTGTCTCTCTGATTCTATGTTTAACTGAATTCTGTCTCTGTGTATAATCAGAGTCTGTCTCTCTGTCTCTGTGAATAACTGGAGTCTGTCTCTCTTACTCTGTGTTCAACTGAATTCTGTATCTCTGTCTCTGTGTATAATCGGAGTCTGTCTCTCTGATTCTGTGTTTAACTGGAGTCTGTCTCTCTGTCTCTGTGTTTAACTGAATTCTGTCTCTGTGTATAATCAGAGTATGTCTCTCTGTATCTTTGTATAACTTAAGTCTGTATCTCTGTCACTGTGTATAACTGGAGTGTGTCTCTCTGTCCCTTTGTATAACTTAAGTATGTCTTTCTGTCTCTGTGTATAACGGAAGTCTGTCTCTCTGTCTCTCTGTGTATAACTGGAGTGTGTCTCTCTGTCTCTCTGTATAACTGGAGTATGTCTCTCTTTCTCTGTGTATAACAAGAGTATGTCTCTATGTATAACTGGAGTCTGTCTCTCTGTCTCTTTGTATCACTGTAGTCTGTCCTTCTGTCTCTGTGAATAATTGTAGTCCGTTCTTCTGTCACTGTGTATAACTAGAGTCTGTCTCTCTGATTCTGTGTATAACTAGAGTCTGTCTCTCTGATTCTGTGTATAACTGAAGTCTGTCTCTGTCTCTGTGTATCACTGTAGTCTGTCCTTCTGTCTCTGTGAATAATTGTAGTCCGTTCTTCTGTCACTGTGTATAACTAGAGTCTGTCTCTCTGTCTCTGTGTATTACTGGAGTCTGTCTCTGTCTCTGTGTATTACTGGAGTCTGTCTCTCTTACTCTGTGTTCAACTGAATTCTGTCTCTCTGTCTCTGTGTATAATCGGAGTCTGTCTCTCTGTCTCTGTGAATAACTGGAGTCTGTCTCTCTGATTCTGTGTTTAACTGGAGTCTGTCTCTCTGATTCTGTGTTTAACTGAAATCTGTTTCTCTGTCTCTGTGTAAAGCTGGAGTCTGTCTCTCTGATTCTATGTTTAACTGAATTCTGTCTCTGTGTATAATCGGAGTCTGTCTCTCTGTCTCTGTGAATAACTGGAGTCTGTCTCTCTGACTCTTTGTTTAACTGAATTATGTCTCTCTGTCTCTGTGTATAACTGGAGTCTGTCTCTCTGATTCTGTGTTTAACTGGAGTCTGTCTCTCTGTCTCTGTGTTTAACTGAATTCTGTCTCTGTGTATAATCAGAGTATGTCTCTCTGTATCTTTGTATAACTTAAGTCTGTATCTCTGTCACTGTGTATAACTGGAGTGTGTCTCTCTGTCCCTTTGTATAACTTAAGTATGTCTTTCTGTCTCTGTGTATAACGGAAGTCTGTCTCTCTGTCTCTCTGTGTATAACTGGAGTGTGTCTCTCTGTCTCTCTGTATAACTGGAGTATGTCTCTCTTTCTCTGTGTATAACAAGAGTCTGTCTCTATGTATAACTGGAGTCTGTCTCTCTGTCTCTTTGTATCACTGTAGTCTGTCCTTCTGTCTCTGTGAATAATTGTAGTCCGTTCTTCTGTCACTGTGTATAACTAGAGTCTGTCTCTCTGATTCTGTGTATAACTGAAGTCTGTCTCTCTGATTCTGTGTATAACTAGAGTCTGTCTCTCTGATTCTGTGTATAACTAGAGTCTGTCTCTCTGATTCTGTGTATAACTGAAGTCTGTCTCTGTCTCTGTGTATTACTGGAGTCTGTCTCTCTTACTCTGTGTTCAACTGAATTCTGTCTCTCTGTCTCTGTGTATAATCGGAGTCTGTCTCTCTGTCTCTGTGAATAACTGGAGTCTGTCTCTCTGATTCTGTGTTTAACTGGAGTCTGTCTCTCTGATTCTGTGTTTAACTGAAATCTGTTTCTCTGTCTCTGTGTAAAGCTGGAGTCTGTCTCTCTGATTCTATGTTTAACTGAATTCTGTCTCTGTGTATAATCGGAGTCTGTCTCTCTGTCTCTGTGAATAACTGGAGTCTGTCTCTCTGACTCTTTGTTTAACTGAATTATGTCTCTCTGTCTCTGTGTATAACTGGAGTCTGTCTCTCTGATTCTGTGTTTAACTGGAGTCTGTCTCTCTGTCTCTGTGTTTAACTGAATTCTGTCTCTGTGTATAATCAGAGTATGTCTCTCTGTATCTTTGTATAACTTAAGTCTGTATCTCTGTCACTGTGTATAACTGGAGTGTGTCTCTCTGTCCCTTTGTATAACTTAAGTATGTCTTTCTGTCTCTGTGTATAACGGAAGTCTGTCTCTCTGTCTCTCTGTGTATAACTGGAGTGTGTCTCTCTGTATAACTGGAGTATGTCTCTCTTTCTCTGTGTATAACAAGAGTCTGTCTCTATGTATAACTGGAGTCTGTCTCTCTGTCTCTTTGTATCACTGTAGTCTGTCCTTCTGTCTCTGTGAATAATTGTAGTCCGTTCTTCTGTCACTGTGTATAACTAGAGTCTGTCTCTCTGATTCTGTGTATAACTGAAGTCTGTCTCTCTGATTCTGTGTGTAACTAGAGTCTGTCTCTCTGATTCTGTGTATAACTAGAGTCTGTCTCTCTGATTCTGTGTATAACTGAAGTCTGTCTCTGTCTCTGTGTATTACTGAAGTCTGTCTCTGTGTATAACTAGAGTCTGTCTCTCTGATTCTGTGTATAACTGAAGTCTGTCTCTGTCTCTGTGTATAACTAGAGTCTGTCTCTCTGATTCTGTGTATAACTGAAGTCTGTCTCTGTCTCTGTGTATAACTAGAGTCTGTCTCTCTGATTCTGTGTATAACTGAAGTCTGTCTCTGTCTCTGTGTATAACTAGAGTCTGTCTCTCTGATTCTGTGTATTACTGTAGTCTGTCTCAGTCTCTGTGTATTACTGGAGTCTGTCTCTGTCTCTGTGTATTACTGGAGTCTGTCTCTGTCTCTGTGTATTACTGGAGTCTGTCTCTCTGTCTCTGTGTATTACTGGAGTCTCAGAGTTTTTCGTATCAGACCTCCTCTCCACTGCAGTATCACTCCACGTATCAGACCTCCTCTCCACTGCAGCTGTTTCAGTCTCTCACAGTGTCGCAGTCCTTTTATTCCTTTAATAAGATGCTTAGAAAAAACAACATCAACAACAACAACAAGTACCTAATAAAAATATCCCATTAGTCAGCGGAGTTGGACGTTCTCTCTTTCTCTCTCTCTAATCGCTCACACAAACAGTCTCCGAAGCTGTCCCTTCCTCTCTCTCCATCTCCCCATAGGTCTGTGAGATGTCTCGTCAATCCTCATTGGCTGGTGATTCATTCCAGAGTTCCAAACCACACCCTCTTCACAGAGAAGCAGCCTGTTGCCATAGCAACCCCAGGGGTCAGGGTTCAGAGGCGTGTCTCAGCCCATGTGGGCGGTGACCTGTGAAGGCCCTCCCCCTGACTGGCTCCCTGCAAATCCCAGCGTCCGAGAGTCAAACAGGAAGTTGGCCTGCTGGCCTCCACTGAGCATGCCCAGACTTTCCGTCAGGGTTCCGCTGGGGGAGGAGCCGAGGAAAGGGTTCTGATTGGCCACAGGGGCACCAGAAGCCGCCATCTTGTCTGGGCTGGCTGCGTAACTGTAGAGACCGTAGTGGGGGGAATGGAGGTGGATACTACCGTAGCCATAGGGGGGCGGAGTTTGCAGGTAGCCAATCTGAGAGGGGGGTAGGGACAATGAGCAGAATACTTTGCTGTCATAAGCTGACGGTCCTCGCGATGCAGGAAGTGGGAAGGGGGAAGGGGGGTTGCCGTAGCGATGGAGGGGGTGTGTCGGCCGGCTGCAGGTGTAGTCCAGGGGAGAAAGAGGGCACACCTGGAAAGGGGAGGAGGAGAGCAGGTGAGATGATCCTACTCCTCCATGCGGCCCCGGGACTCCTGCAGAGAGACAGACAGGGGGTTAGGGACACCAGTATCATTATAGACAGACAGACAGACAGGGGGTTAGGGACACCAGTATCATTACAGACAGACAGACAGACAGGGGGTTAGGGACACCAGTATCATTATAGACAGACAGACAGACAGGGGGTTAGGGACACCAGTATCATTATAGACAGACAGACAGACAACAGGGGGTTAGGGACACCAGTATCATTACAGACAGACAGACAGACAGACATACAGACAAACAGACAGGGGGTTAGGGACACCAGTATCATTACAGACAGACAGACAGGGGGTTAGGGACACCAGTATCATTACAGACAGACAGACAGGGGGTTAGGGACACCAGTATCATTATAGACAGACAGACTTACAGGGGGTTAGGGACACCAGTATCATTATAGACAGACAGACAGACAGACAGACAGGGGGTTAGGGACACCAGTATCATTATAGACAGACAGACAGACAGACAGGGGGTTAGGACACCAGTATCATTATAGACAGACAGACAGACAGACAGACAGACAGGGGGTTAGGGACACCAGTATCATTACAGACAGACAGACAGACAGACAGACAGACAGACAGACAGACAGACAGACAGACAGACAGACAGACAGACAGACAGACAGACAGACAGGGGGTTAGGGACACCAGTATCATTATAGACAGACAGACAGACAGACAGACAGACAGACAGACAGACAGACAGACAGACAGGGGGTTAGGGACACCAGTATCATTACAGACAGACAGACAGACAGGGGGTTAGGGACACCAGTATCATTATAGACAGACAGACAGACAGGGGGTTAGGGACACCAGTATCATTACAGACAGACAGACACACAGACAGGGGGTTAGGGACACCAGTATCATTACAGACAGACAGACAGACAGGGGGTTAGGGACACCAGTATCATTATAGACAGACAGACAGACAGGGGGTTAGGGACACCAGTATCATTACAGACAGACAGACAGACAGACAGACAGACAGACAGGGGGTTAGGGACACCAGTATCATTACAGACAGACAGACAGGGGGTTAGGGACACCAGTATCATTACAGACAGACAGACACACAGACAGGGGGTTAGGGACACCAGTATCATTATAGACAGACAGACAGACAGGGGGTTAGGGACACCAGTATCATTATAGACAGACAGACAGACAGACAGGGGGTTAGGGACACCAGTATCATTACAGACAGACAGACAGACAGACAGACAGGGGGTTAGGGACACCAGTATCATTATAGACAGACAGACAGACAGGGGGTTAGGGACACCAGTATCATTACAGACAGACAGACAGGGGGTTAGGGACACCAGTATCATTATAGACAGACAGACAGACAGGGGGTTAGGGACACCAGTATCATTATAGACAGACAGACAGACAGGGGCTTAGGGACACCAGTATCATTATAGACAGACAGACAGACAGGGGGTTAGGGACACCAGTATCATTACAGACAGACAGACACACAGACAGGGGGTTAGGGACAGTAGTATCATTATAGACAGACAGACAGACAGGGGTTAGGGACACCAGTATCATTATAGACAGACAGACAGACAGGGGGTTAGGGACACCAGTATCATTACAGACATACAGACAGGGGGTTAGGGACACCAGTATCATTATAGACAGACAGACAGACAGGGGGTTAGGGACACCAGTATCATTACAGACAGACAGACAGACAGGGGGTTAGGGACACCAGTATCATTATAGACAGACAGACAGACAGGGGGTTAGGGACACCAGTATCATTACAGACAGACAGACAGACAGGGGGTTAGGGACACCAGTATCATTATAGACAGACAGACAGACAGGGGGTTAGGGACACCAGTATCATTATAGACAGACAGACAGACAGGGGGTTAGGGACACCAGTATCATTACAGACAGACAGACAGACAGACAGACAGACAGACAGACAGACAGACAGACAGACAGGGGGTTAGGGACACCAGTATCATTACAGACAGACAGACAGGGGGTTAGGGACACCAGTATCATTACAGACAGACAGACACACAGACAGGGGGTTAGGGACACCAGTATCATTATAGACAGACAGACAGACAGGGGGTTAGGGACACCAGTATCATTATAGACAGACAGACAGACAGACAGGGGGTTAGGGACACCAGTATCATTACAGACAGACAGACAGACAGACAGGGGGTTAGGGACACCAGTATCATTATAGACAGACAGACAGACAGGGGGTTAGGGACACCAGTATCATTACAGACAGACAGACAGGGGGTTAGGGACACCAGTATCATTATAGACAGACAGACAGACAGGGGGTTAGGGACACCAGTATCATTATAGACAGACAGACAGACAGGGGGTTAGGGACACCAGTATCATTATAGACAGACAGACAGACAGGGGGTTAGGGACACCAGTATCATTACAGACAGACAGACACACAGACAGGGGGTTAGGGACAGTAGTATCATTATAGACAGACAGACAGACAGGGGGTTAGGGACACCAGTATCATTATAGACAGACAGACAGACAGGGGGTTAGGGACACCAGTATCATTACAGACATACAGACAGGGGGTTAGGGACACCAGTATCATTATAGACAGACAGACAGACAGGGGGTTAGGGACACCAGTATCATTACAGACAGACAGACAGACAGGGGGTTAGGGACACCAGTATCATTATAGACAGACAGACAGACAGGGGGTTAGGGACACCAGTATCATTACAGACAGACAGACAGACAGGGGGTTAGGGACACCAGTATCATTATAGACAGACAGACAGACAGGGGGTTAGGGACACCAGTATCATTATAGACAGACAGACAGACAGGGGGTTAGGGACACCAGTATCATTATAGACAGACAGACAGACAGGGGGTTAGGGACACCAGTATCATTACAGACAGACAGACACACAGACAGGGGGTTAGGGACAGTAGTATCATTACAGACAGACAGACAGGGGGTTAGGGACACCAGTATCATTACAGACAGACAGACAGACAGGGGGTTAGGGACACCAGTATCATTATAGACAGACAGACAGACAGGGGGTTAGGGACACCAGTATCATTATAGACAGACAGACAGACAGGGGGTTAGGGACACCACTATCATTAAAGACAGACAGACAGACAGACAGGGGGTTAGGGACACCAGTATCATTACAGACAGACAGACAGGGGGTTAGGGACACCAGTATCATTACAGACAGACAGACAGACAGGGGGTTAGGGACACCAGTATCATTACAGACAGACAGACAGGGGGTTAGGGATACCAGTATCATTACAGACAGACAGACAGACAGACAGACAGACAGACAGACAGACAGACAGGGGGTTAGGGACACCAGTATCATTATAGACAGACAGACAGACAGGGGGTTAGGGACACCAGTATCATTATAGACAGACAGACAGACAGGGGATTAGGGACACCAGTATCATTATAGACAGACAGACAGACAGACAGACAGGGGGTTAGGGACACCAGTATCATTACATACAGACAGACAGACAGACAGGGGGTTAGGGACACCAGTATCATTATAGACAGACAGACAGACAGACAGGGGGTTAGGGACACCAGTATCATTACAGACAGACAGACAGGGGGTTAGGGACACCAGTATCATTACAGACAGACAGACAGACAGACAGACAGGGGGTTAGGGACACCAGTATCATTACAGACAGACAGACAGACAGACAGGGGTTAGGGACACCAGTATCATTACAGACAGACAGACAGACAGACAGACAGACAGACAGGGGGTTAGGGACACCAGTATCATTACAGACAGACAGACAGACAGGGGGTTAGGGACACCAGTATCATTACAGACAGACAGACAGACAGACAGGGGGTTAGGGACACCAGTATCATTATAGACAGACAGACAGACAGGGGGTTAGGGACACCAGTATCATTATAGACAGACAGACAGGGGGTTAGGGACACCAGTATCATTATAGACAGACAGACAGACAGGGGGTTAGGGACACCAGTATCATTATAGACAGACAGACAGACAGGGGGTTAGGGACACCAGTATCATTACAGACAGACAGACAGGGGGTTAGGGACACCAGTATCATTACAGACAGACAGACAGACAGACAGACAGACAGACAGACAGACAGACAGACAGACAGACAGGGGGTTAGGGACACCAGTATCATTACAGACAGACAGACAGGGGGTTAGGGACACCAGTATCATTACAGACAGACAGACACACAGACAGGGGGTTAGGGACACCAGTATCATTATAGACAGACAGACAGACAGGGGGTTAGGGACACCAGTATCATTATAGACAGACAGACAGACAGACAGGGGGTTAGGGACACCAGTATCATTACAGACAGACAGACAGACAGACAGACAGACAGACAGGGGGTTAGGGACACCAGTATCATTATAGACAGACAGACAGACAGGGGGTTAGGGACACCAGTATCATTACAGACAGACAGACAGACAGGGGGTTAGGGACACCAGTATCATTATAGACAGACAGACAGACAGGGGGTTAGGGACACCAGTATCATTATAGACAGACAGACAGACAGGGGGTTAGGGACACCAGTATCATTATAGACAGACAGACAGACAGGGGGTTAGGGACACCAGTATCATTACAGACAGACAGACACACAGACAGGGGGTTAGGGACAGTAGTATCATTACAGACAGACAGACAGGGGGTTAGGGACACCAGTATCATTACAGACAGACAGACAGACAGGGGGTTAGGGACACCAGTATCATTATAGACAGACAGACAGACAGGG
>CM062505.1:1034144-1064144 GCA_031479575.1 Coregonus ussuriensis | reverse complement strand
CATACCTCACCCTGCTACCCCACCATACCTCACCCTGCTACCCCCACCATACCTCACCCTGTTGCCCCCCCCACCATACCTCACCCTGCTGCCCCCCCACCATACCTCACCCTGCTACCCCCCACCATACCTCACCCTGTAACCCCCCCACCATACCTCACCCTGCTACCCCCACCATACCTCAACCTTCTGCCCCCCCACCATACCTCACCCTGCTGCCCCCCCACCATACCTCACCCTGCTACCACCCCACCATACCTCACCCTGCTATCCCCCACCATACCTCACCCTGCTACCAACCCACCATACCTCACACTGCTACCACCTCACCATACCTCACCCTGCTACCACCCCACCATTCCTCACCCTGCTACCACCCCACCATACCTCACCCTGCTATCCCCACACCATACCTAACCCTGCTACCCCACCATACCTCACCCTGCTACACCCCCCATTCCTCACCCTGCTACCCCCACCATTCCTCACCCTGCTACCCCCACCATACCTCACCCTGCTACCCCCCACCATACCTCACCCTGCTACCCCCACCATACCTCACCCTGCTACCACCCCACCATTCCTCACCCTGCTACCACCCCACCATACCTCACCCTGCTATCCCCACACCATACCTAACCCTGCTACCCACTGCACCCTACCTAACCCTGCTACCACCCCACCATACCTAACCCTGCAACCCCCACCATACCTCACCCTGCTACCCCCACCATACCTCACCCTGCTACCCCCACCATTCCTCACCCTGCTACCCCCCCCATTCCTCACCCTGCTACCCCCACCATTCCTCACCCTGCTACCCCCACCATACCTCACCCTGCTACCCCCACCATACCTCACCCTGCTACCCCCACCATTCCTCACCCTGCTACCCCACCATACCTCACCCTGCTACCCCCCACCATACCTCACCCTGCCCCCCCCACCATACCTCACCCTGCTACCCCCCACCATACCTCACCCTGCTACCCCCCACCATACATCACCCTGCTACCCCCCACCATACCTCACCATGCTACCCCGTCCACCATACCTCACCATGCTACCCCCCGTCCACCTTACCTCACCCTAGTACCCCCAACCATACCTCACCATGCAACCCTGTCCCCCCCAAATGATATCACCCTGCTACCCCCACCATACCTCACCCTGCTACCACCCCACCATACCTCACCCTGCTATACCCCACCATACCTCACCCTGCTACCCCCACCATACCTCACCCTGCTACCCCCACCATACCTCACCCTGCTACCCCCCACCAAACCTCACCCTGCTACCCCCCCACCATACCTCACCATGCTACCCCCCACCATACCTTACCCTGCTACCCCCCCACCATACCTCACCCTGCTACCCCCACCATACCTTACCCTGTAACCCCCCCTCCATACCTCACCCTGCTACACCCCACCATACCTCACCATGCTACCCCCGTCCACCATACCTCACCATGCTACCCCCGTCCACCATACCTCACCCTAGTACCCCCAACCATACTCCACCCTGCAACCCTGTCCCCCCCAAATTATATCACACTGCTACCACCCCACCATACCTCACCCTGCTACCACCCCACCATACCTCACCCTGCTATACCCCACCATACCTCACCATGCAACCCCCACCATACCTCACCCTAGTACCCCCAACCATACTCCACCCTGCAACCCTGTCCCCCCCAAATTATATCACACTGCTACCACCCCACCATACCTCACCCTGCTACCACCCCACCATACCTCACCCTGCTATACCCCACCATACCTCACCATGCAACCCCCACCATAACTCACCCTGCTACCCCCCACCATACCTCACCATGCTACCCCCACTATAACTCACCCTGCTACCCCACCATACCTCACCCTGCTCCCCCCACCATACCTTACCATGCTACCCCCCACCATACCTCACCCTGCTACCCCCACTATACCTCACCCTGCTACCCCACCATACCTCACCCTGCTACCCCACACCATACCTCACCATGCTACCCCCGTCCACCATACCTCACCCTAGTACCCCCCAACCATACCTCACCCTGCAACCCTGTCCCCCCCAAATTATATCACACTGCTACCACCCCACCATACCTCACCCTGCTACCACCCCACCATACCTCACCCTGCTACCACCCCACCATACCTCACCCTGCTTCACCCCACCATACCTCACCATGCTACCCCCACCATACCTCAAACTGCTACCCCCAACATACCTCACCCTGCTACCCCCACCATACCTCACCCTGCTACCCCCACTATTCCTCACCCTGCTACCCCACCATACCTCAACTTGCTACCTCCCCACTATACCTCAACATGGTACCCCCAAACATACCTCACCCTGCTACCCCCCCACCAAACCTCACCCTGTAAAACCACACCATTCCTCACCCTGCTACCCTGTATCCCCACCATACCTCACCCTGATACCACCCCACCATACCTCACCCAGCTATCCCCCCACCATACCTCACCCTGCTACCCCCACTATTCCTCACCCTGCTACCCCACCATACCTCAACTTGCTACCTCCCCACTATACCTCAACATGGTACCCCCAAACATACCTCACCCTGCTACCCCCCCCACCAAACCTCACCCTGTAAAACCACACCATTCCTCACCCTGCTACCCTGTATCCCCACCATACCTCACCCTGATACCACCCCACCATACCTCACCCAGCTATCCCCCCACCATACATCACCCTGCTACCCTCCCACCATCCCTCACCCTGCTACCCCCACCATCCCTCACCGTGCTATCCCCCCACCATACCTTACCATGCTACCCCCACTATACCTCACCCTGATACCCCCACCATACCTCACCCTGCTACCCCACCATACCTCACCCTGATACCCCCACCATACCTCACCCTAGTACCCCCAACCATACTCCACCCTGCAACCCTGTCCCCCCCAAATTATATCACACTGCTACCACCCCACCATACCTCACCCTGCTACCACCCCACCATACCTCACCCTGCTATACCCCACCATACCTCACCATGCAACCCCCACCATAACTCACCCTGCTACCCCCACCATACCTCACCCTGCTACCCCCCACCATACCTCACCATGCTACCCCCACTATACCTCACCCTGCTACCCCACCATACCTCACCCTGCTACCCCCCACCATACCTTACCATGCTACCCCCACTATACCTCACCCTGCTACCCCACCATACCTCACCCTGCTACCCCCCACCATACCTCACCATGCTACCCCCGTCCACCATACCTCACCCTAGTACCCCCACCATACCTCACCCTGCTACCCCACCATACCTCACCCTGATACCCCCACCATACCTCACCCTGCTACCACCCCACCATACCTCACCCTGCTATACCCCACCATACCTCACCATGCAACCCCCACCATACCTTACCATGCTACCCCCCACCATACCTCACCCTGCTACCCCCACTATACCTCACCCTGCTACCCCACCATACCTCACCCTGCTACCCCCCACCATACCTCACCATGCTACCCCGTCCACCATACCTCACCCTAGTACCCCCAACCATACCTCACCCTGCAACCCTGTCCCCCCCAAATTATATCACACTGCTACCACCCCACCATACCTCACCCTGCTACCACCCCACCATACCTCACCCTGCTACCACCCCACCATACCTCACCCTGCTACACCCCACCATACCTCACCATGCTACCCCCACCATACCTCACCCTGCTACCCCCAACATACCTCACCCTGCTAACCCCACCATACCTCACCCTGCTACCCCCACTATTCCTCACCCTGCTACCCCACCATACCTCAACTTGCTACCTCCCCACTATACCTCAACATGGTACCCCCAAACATACCTCACCCTGCTACCCCCCCACCAAACCTCACCCTGTAAAACCACACCATTCCTCACACAGCTACCCTGTCTCCCCACCATACCCTACCCTGCTGCCCCCCATCATACCTCACCCTGCTGCCCCCCCCACCATACCTCACCCTGCTACCCCCACCATACCTCACCCTGCTACCCCCACCATACCTCACCCTGCTACCCCCTCCATACCTCACCCTGCCACCCCCCCACCATACCTCACCATGCTACCCCCGTCCACCATACCTCACCCTGCTGCCCCCCCACCATACCTCACCCTGCTACCCCCACCATACCTCACCCTGCTACCCCCCCACCATACCTCACCCTGCTACCCCCCACCATACCTCACCCTGCTACCCCCACCATAACTCACCCTGCTACCCCGCACCGCACCATACCTCACCCTGCTACCCCCCACCATACCTCACCATGCTACCCCCGTCCACCATACCTCACCATGCTACCCCCGTCCACCTTACCTCACCCTAGTACCCCCAACCATACCTCACCCTGCAACCCTGTCCCCCCAAATGATATCACCCTGCTACCCCCACCATACCTCACCCTGCTACCCCCACCATACCTCACCCTGCTACCCCCACCATACCTCACCCTGCTACCCCCCACCATACCTCACCCTGCTACCCCCACCATACCTTACCCTGTAACCCCCCCACCATACCTCACCCTGCTACCCCCACCATACCTCACCCTGCTACACCCCACCATACCTCACCATGCTACCCCGTCCACCATACCTCACCATGCTACCCCGTCCACCATACCTCACCCTAGTACCCCCAACCATACTCCACCCTGCAACCCTGTCCCCCCCAAATTATATCACACTGCTACCACCCCACCATACCTCACCCTGCCCTGCTACCACCCCACCATACCTCACCCTGCTATACCCCACCATACCTCACCATGCAACCCCCACCATAACTCACCCTGCTACCCCCACCATACCTCACCCTGCTACCCCCCCACCATACCTCACCATGCTACCCCCACTATACCTCACCCTGCTACCCCACCATACCTCACCCTGCTACCCCCCACCATACCTTACCATGCTACCCCCCACCATACCTCACCCTGCTACCCCCACTATACCTCACCCTGCTACCCCACCATACCTCACCCTGCTACCCCCCACCATACCTCACCATGCTACCCCGTCCACCATACCTCACCCTAGTACCCCCAACCATACCTCACCCTGCAACCCTGTCCCCCCCAAATTATATCACACTGCTACCACCCCACCATACCTCACCCTGCTACCACCCCACCATACCTCACCCTGCTACCACCCCACCATACCTCACCCTGCTACACCCCACCATATCTCACCATACCATGCTACCCCCACCATACCTCACCCTGCTACCCCCAACATACCTCACCCTGCTACCCCCACCATACCTCACCCTGCTACCCCCACTATTCCTCACCCTGCTACCCCACCATACCTCAACTTGCTACCTCCCCACTATACCTCAACATGGTACCCCCAAACATACCTCACCCTGCTACCCCCCCACCAAACCTCACCCTGTAAAACCACACCATTCCTCACCCTGCTACCCTGTCTCCCCACCATACCTCACCCTGCTACCACCCCACCATACCTCACCCAGCTATCCCCCCACCATACATCACCCTGCTTCCCTCCCACCATCCCTCACCCTGCTACCCCCACCATCCCTCACCGTGCTATCCCCCCATCATACATCACCCTGCTACCCCCACCTACCTCACCCTGCTACCCCCACCATACCTCACCCTAGTACCCCCAACCATACTCCACCCTGCAACCCTGTCCCCCCCAAATTATATCACACTGCTACGCTACCACCCCACCATACCTCACCCTGCTACCACCCCACCATACCTCACCCTGCTATACCCCACCATACCTCACCATGCAACCCCCACCATAACTCACCCTGCTACCCCCACCATACCTCACCCTGCTACCCCCCACCATACCTCACCATGCTACCCCCACTATACCTCACCCTGCTACCCCACCATACCTCACCCTGCTACCCCCCACCATACCTTACCATGCTACCCCCACTATACCTCACCCTGCTACCCCACCATACCTCACCCTGCTACCCCCCACCATACCTCACCATGCTACCCCGTCCACCATACCTCACCCTAGTACCCCCAACCATACCTCACCCTGCAACCCTGTCCCCCCCAAATTATATCACACTGCTACCACCCCACCATACCTCACCCTGCTACCACCCCACCAAACCTCACCCTGCTACCCCCACCATACCTCACCCTGCTACCACCCCACCATACCTCACCCTGCTACACCCCACCATACCTTACCTCACCCTGCTACCCCCCACCATACCTCACCCTGCTACACCCCACCATACCTCACCCTGCTACCACCCCACCATACCTCACCCTGCTACACCCCACCATACCTCACCATGCTACCCCCACCATACCTCACCATGCTACCCCCACCATACCTCACCCTGCTACCCCCACCATACCTCACCCTGCTACCCCCACTATTCCTCACCCTGCTACCCCACCATACCTCAACTTGCTACCTCCCCACTATACCTCAACATGGTACCCCCAAACATACCTCACCCTGCTACCCCCCCCGCCAAACCTCACCCTGTAAAACCACACCATTCCTCACCCTGCTACCCTGTCTCCCCACCATACCTCACCCTGCTACCACCCCACCATACCTCACCCAGGTATCCCCCCACCATACCTCACCCTGCTACCCCCAACATACCTCACCCTGCTACCCCCACCATACCTCACCCTGCTACCCCCACTATTCCTCACCCTGCTACCCTACCCCACCATACCTCAACTTGCTACCTCCCCACTATACCTCAACATGGTACCCCCAAACATACCTCACCCTGCTACCCCCCCCACCAAACCTCACCCTGTAAAACCACACCATTCCTCACCCTGCTACCCTGTCTCCCCACCATACCTCACCCTGCTGCCCCCCCACCATACCTCACCCTGCTGCCCCCCCACCATACCTCACCCTGCTACCCTCCCACCATCCCTCACCCTGCTACCCCCACCATACCTCACCCTGCTACCCCACCATACCTCACCCTGCTACCCCCCCACCATACCTCACCATGCTACCCCCGTGAACCATACCTCACCCTAGTACCCCCAACCATACCTCACCCTGCAACCCTGTCCCCCCCAAATTATATCACACTGCTACCACCCCACCATACCTCACCCTGCTACCACCCCACCATACCTCACCCTGCTACCCCCACCATACCTCACCCTGCTACCACCCCACCATACCTCACCCTGCTACAACACCCCACCATACCTCACCCTGCTACCCCCACCATACCTCACCCTGCTACACCCCACCATACCTCACCCTGCTACCACCCCACCATACCTCACACTGCTACACCCCACCATACCTCACCATGCTACCCCCACCATACCTCACCATGCTACCCCCACCATACCTCACCCTGCTACCCCCACCATACCTCACCCTGCTACCCCCACTATTCCTCACCCTGCTACCCCCACCATACCTCAACTTGCTACCTCCCCACTATACCTCAACATGGTACCCCCAAACATACCTCACCCTGCTACCCCCCCACCAAACCTCACCCTGTAAAACCACACCATTCCTCACCCTGCTACCCTTTCTCCCCACCATACCTCACCCTGCTACCACCCCACCATACCTCACCCAGGTATCCCCCCACCATACCTCACCCTGCTCTGCTACCACCAACATACCTCACCCTGCTACCCCCACCATACCTCACCCTGCTACCCCCACTATTCCTCACCCTGCTACCCCACCATACCTCAACTTGCTACCTCCCCACTATACCTCAACATGGTACCCCCAAACATACCTCACCCTGCTACCCCCCCACCAAACCTCACCCTGTAAAACCACACCATTCCTCACCCTGCTACCCTGTCTCCCCACCATACCTCACCCTGCTGCCCCCCCACCATACCTCACCCTGCTACCCCCACCATACCTCACCCTGCTACCCCCCTCCATACCTCACCCTGCTACCCCCTCCATACCTCACCCTGCTACCACCCCACCATACCTCACCCTGCTACCCCCACCATACCTCACCCTGCTACCCCCACCATACCTCACCCTGCTACCCCCCTACCATACCTCACCCTGCTACCCCCTCCATACCTCACCCTGCCACCCCCCTACCATACCTCACCATGCTACCCCGTCCACCATACCATACCTCACCCTGCTGCCCCCCCACCATACCTCACCCTGCTACCCCCCACCATACCTCACCCTGCTACCCCCCACCATACCTCACCCTGCTACCCCCCACCATACCTCACCATGCTACCCCGTCCACCATACCTCACCATGCTACCCCCGTCCACCTTACCTCACCCTGGTACCCCCAACCATACCTCACCCTGCAACCCTGTCCCCCCAAATGATATCACCCTGCTACCACCCCACCATACCTCACCCTGTAACCCCCCCACCATACCTCACCCTGCTACCACCACCATACCTCACCCTGCTACCCCCCCCACCATACCTCACCCTGTAACCCCCCCACCATACCTCACCCTGCTACCCCCCACCATACCTCACCCTGCTACCCCCCCACCATACCTCACCCTGCTACCCATTTACATTTACATTTTAGTCATCTAGCAGACGCTCTTATCCAGAGCGACTTACATCAGCAATTAGGGTTAAGTGCCTTGCTTAGCTTAAGGGCACATCGACAGATTTTTCACCTAGTCGGCTCGGGGATTAGAACCAGCGACCTTTCGGTTACTGGCACAACGCTCTTACCCACTAAGCTACCCCCCACCATACCTCACCCTGCTACCCCCCACCATACCTCACCATGCTACCCCCCACTATACCTCACCCTGCTACCCCACCATACCTCACCCTGCTACCCCCCACCATACCTTACCATGCTACCCCCCACCATACCTCACCCTGCTACCCCCCACCATACCTCACCATGCTACCCCGTCCACCATACCTCACCCTAGTACCCCCAACCATACCTCACCCTGCAACCCTGTCCCCCCCCAAATTATATCACACTGCTACCACCCCACCATACCTCACCCTGCTATCACCCCACCATACCTCACCCTGCTATACCCCACCATACCTCACCATGCAACCCCCACCATAACTCACCCTGCTACCCCCCACCATACCTCACCCTGCTACCCCCACTATACCTCACCTGCTACCCCACCATACCTCACCCTGCTACCCCCCACCATACCTTACCATGCTACCCCCCACCATACCTCACCCTGCTACCCCCACTATACCTCACCCTGCTACCCCACCATACCTCACCCTGCTACCCCCCACCATACCTCACCATGCTACCACCCCACCATACCTCACCCTAGTACCCCCAACCATACCTCACCCTGCAACCCTGTCCCCCCCAAATTATATCACACTGCTACCACCCCACCATACCTCACCCTGCTACCACCCCACCATACCTCACCCTGCTACCACCCCACCATACCTCACCCTGCTACACCCCACCATACCTCACCATGCTACCCCCACCATACCTCACCCTGCTACCCCCAACATACCTCACCCTGCTACCCCCACCATACCTCACCCTGCTACCCCCACTATTCCTCACCCTGCTACCCCACCATACCTCAACTTGCTACCTCCCAACTATACCTCAACATGGTACCCCCCAAACATACCTACCTCACCCTGCTACCCCCCCCCACCAAACCTCACCCTGTAAAACCACACCATTCCTCACCCTGCTACCCTGTCTCCCCACCATACCTCACCCTGCTACCACCCCACCATACCTCACCCAGCTATCCCCCCACCATACCTCACCCTGCTACCCCCCACCATACCTCACCATGCTACCCCGTCCACCATACCTCACCCTAGTACCCCCAACCATACTCCACCCTGCAACCCTGTCCCCCCCAAATTATATCACACTGCTACCACCCCACCATACCTCACCCTGCTACCACCCCACCATACCTCACCCTGCTATACCCCACCATACCTCACCATGCAACCCCCACCATAACTCACCCTGCTACACCCCACCATACCTCACCCTGCTACCCCCACCATACCTCACCCTGCTACCCCCCACCATACCTCACCATGCTACCCCCACTATACCTCACCCTGCTACCCCACCATACCTCACCCTGCTACCCCCCACCATACATACCTTACCATGCTACCCCCACTATACCTCACCCTGCTACCCCACCATACCTCACCCTGCTACCCCCCACCATACCTCACCATGCTACCCCCGTCCACCATACCTCACCCTAGTACCCCCAACCATACCTCACCCTGCAACCCTGTCCCTCCCAAATTATATCACACTGCTACCACCCCACCATACCTCACCCTGCTACCACCCCACCATACCTCACCCTGCTACACCCCACCATACCTCACCCTGCTACCCCCAACATACCTCAGCCTGCTACCCCCACCATACCTCACCCTGCTACCCCCACTATTCCTCACCCTGCTACCCCACCATACCTCAACTTGCTACCTCCCCACTATACCTCAACATGGTACCCCCAAACATACCTCACCCTGCTACCCCCCCACCAAACCTCACCCTGTAAAACCACACCATTCCTCACCCTGCTACCCTGTCTCCCCACCATACCTCACCCTGCTACCACCCCACCATACCTCACCTCACCCAGCTATCCCCCCACCATACATCACCCTGCTACCCCCCCCACCATCCCTCACCCTGCTACCCCCCCACCATACCTCACCCTGCTACCCCCCCACCATTCCTCACCCTGCTACCCTATCTCCCCACCATACCTCACCCTGCTACCACCCCACCATACCTCACCCAGCTATCCCCCCACCATACATCACCCTGCTACCCCCCCCCACCATACCTCACCCTGCTACCCCCCCCACCATACCTCACCCTGCTACCCCCACCATACCTCACCCTGCTACCCCCACCATACCTCACCCTGCTACCCCCACTATTCCTCACCCTGCTACCCCACCATACCTCAACTTGCTACCTCCCCACTATACCTCAACATGGTACCCCCAAACATACCTCACCCTGCTACCCCCCCCACCAAACCTCACCCTGTAAAACCACACCATTCCTCACCCTGCTACCCTGTCTCCCCACCATACCTCACCCTGCTACCACCCCACCATACCTCACCCAGCTATCCCCCACCATACATCACCCTGCTACCCCCCCCACCATCCCTCACCCTGCTACCCCCCCACCATACCTCACCCTGCTACCCCCCCACCATTCCTCACCCTGCTACCCTGTCTCCCCACCATACCTCACCCTGCTACCACCCCACCATACCTCACCCAGCTATCCCCCCACCATACATCACCCTGCTACCCCCCCACCATACCTCACCCTGCTACCCCCCCCACCAAACCTCACCCTGTAACCCCCCCACCATACCTCACCCTGCTACCCCCCACCATACCTCACCCTGCTACCCCCACCATACCTCACCATGCTACCACCCCACCATACCTCACCATGCTACCCCCGTCCACCATACCTCACCATGCTACCCCCGTCCACCTTACCTCACCCTAGTACCCCCAACCATACCTCACCCTGCAACCCTGTCCCCCCAAATGATATCACCCTGCTACCCCCACCATACCTCACCCTGCTACCCCCACCACACCATACCTCACCCTGCTACCCCCACCATACCTCACCCTGCTACCCCCCCACCATACCTCACCCTGCTACCCCCACCATACCTTACCCTGTAACCCCCCCACCATACCTCACCCTGCTACCCCCACCATACCTCACCCTGCTACACCCCACCATACCTCACCATGCTACCCCGTCCACCATACCTCACCATGCTACCCCCGTCCACCATACCTCACCCTAGTACCCCCAACCATACTCCACCCTGCAACCCTGTCCCCCCCAAATTATATCACACTGCTACCACCCCACCATACCTCACCCTGCTACCACCCCACCATACCTCACCCTGCTATACCCCACCATACCTCACCATGCAACCCCCACCATAACTCACCCTGCTACCCCCACCATACCTCACCCTGCTACCCCCCACCATACCTCACCATGCTACCCCCACTATACCTCACCCTGCTACCCCACCATACCTCACCCTGCTACCCCCCACCATACCTTACCATGCCCCCACCATACCTCACCCTGCTACCCCCACTATACCTCACCCTGCTACCCCACCATACCTCACCCTGCTACCCCCCACCATACCTCACCATGCTACCCCGTCCACCATACCTCACCCTAGTACCCCCAACCATACCTCACCCTGCAACCCTGTCCCCCCCAAATTATATCACACTGCTACCACCCCACCATACCTCACCCTGCTACCACCCCACCATACCTCACCCTGCTACCACCCCACCATACCTCACCCTGCTACACCCCACCATATCTCACCATGCTACCCCCACCATACCTCACCCTGCTACCCCCAACATACCTCACCCTGCTACCCCCACCATACCTCACCCTGCTACCCCCACTATTCCTCACCCTGCTACCCCACCATACCTCAACTTGCTACCTCCCCACTATACCTCAACATGGTACCCCCAAACATACCTCACCCTGCTACCCCCCCACCAAACCTCACCCTGTAAAACCACACCATTCCTCACCCTACCCTGCTACCCTGTCTCCCCACCATACCTCACCCTGCTACCACCCCACCATACCTCACCCAGCTATCCCCCCACCATACATCACCCTGCTTCCCTCCCACCATCCCTCACCCTGCTACCCCCCACCATCCCTCACCGTGCTATCCCCCCATCATACATCACCCTGCTACCCCCACCATACCTCACCCTGCTACCCCCACCATACCTCACCCTAGTACCCCCAACCATACTCCACCCTGCAACCCTGTCCCCCCCAAATTATATCACACTGCTACCACCCCACCATACCTCACCCTGCTACCACCCCACCATACCTCACCCTGCTATACCCCACCATACCTCACCATGCAACCCCCACCATAACTCACCCTGCTACCCCCACCATACCTCACCCTGCTACCCCCCACCATACCTCACCATGCTACTCCCACTATACCTCACCCTGCTACCCCACCATACCTCACCCTGCCACCCCCCACCATACCTTACCATGCTACCCCACCCCCACTATACCTCACCCTGCTACCCCACCATACCTCACCCTGCTACCCCCCACCATACCTCACCATGCTACCCCCGTCCACCATACCTCACCCTAGTACCCCCAACCATACCTCACCCTGCAACCCTGTCCCCCCCAAATTATATCACACTGCTACCACCCCACCATACCTCACCCTGCTACCACCCCACCATACCTCACCCTGCTACCCCCACCATACCTCACCCTGCTACCACCCCACCATACCTCACCCTGCTACACCCCACCATACCTCACCCTGCTACCCCCCACCATACCTCACCCTGCTACACCCCACCATACCTCACCCTGCTACCACCCCACCATACCTCACCCTGCTACACCCCACCATACCTCACCATGCTACCCCCACCATACCTCACCATGCTACCCCCACCATACCTCACCCTGCTACCCCCACCATACCTCACCCTGCTACCCCCACTATTCCTCACCCTGCTACCCCACCATACCTCAACTCTTGCTACCTCCCCACTATACCTCAACATGGTACCCCCCAAACATACCTCACCCTGCTACCCCCCCACCAAACCTCACCCTGTAAAACCACACCATTCCTCACCCTGCTACCCTGTCTCCCCACCATACCTCACCCTGCTACCACCCCACCATACCTCACCCAGGTATCCCCCCACCATACCTCACCCTGCTACCCCCAACATACCTCACCCTGCTACCCCCACCATACCTCACCCTGCTACCCCCACTATTCCTCACCCTGCTACCCCACCATACCTCAACTTGCTACCTCCCCACTATACCTCAACATGGTACCCCCCAAACATACCTCACCCTGCTACCCCCCCCACCAAACCTCACCCTGTAAAACCACACCATTCCTCACCCTGCTACCCTGTCTCCCCACCATACCTCACCCTGCTGCCCCCCCACCATACCTCACCCTGCTGCCCCCCCACCATACCTCACCCTGCTACCCTCCCACCATCCCTCACCCTGCTCTGCTACCCCCACCATACCTCACCCTGCTACCCCACCATACCTCACCCTGCTACCCCCCACCATACCTCACCATGCTACCCCCGTGAACCATACCTCACCCTAGTACCCCCAACCATACCTCACCCTGCAACCCTGTCCCCCCCAAATTATATCACACTGCTACCACCCCACCATACCTCACCCTGCTACCACCCCACCATACCTCACCCTGCTACCCCCACCATACCTCACCCTGCTACCACCCCACCATACCTCACCCTGCTACACCCCACCATACCTCACCCTGCTACCCCCCACCATACCTCACCCTGCTACACCCCACCATACCTCACCCTGCTACCACCCCACCATACCTCACCCTGCTACACCCCACCATACCTCACCATGCTACTCCCACCATACCTCACCATGCTACCCCCACCATACCTCACCCTGCTACCCCCACCATACCTCACCCTGCTACCCCCACTATTCCTCACCCTGCTACCCCACCATACCTCAACTTGCTACCTCCCCACTATACCTCAACATGGTACCCCCAAACATACCTCACCCTGCTACCCCCCCACCAAACCTCACCCTGTAAAACCACACCATTCCTCACCCTGCTACCCTTTCTCCCCACCATACCTCACCCTGCTACCACCCCACCATACCTCACCCAGGTATCCCCCCACCATACCTCACCCTGCTACCCCCAACATACCTCACCCTGCTACCCCCACCATACCTCACCCTGCTACCCCCACTATTCCTCACCCTGCTACCCCACCATACCTCAACTTGCTACCTCCCCACTATACCTCAACATGGTACCCCCAAACATACCTCACCCTGCTACCCCCCCACCAAACCTCACCCTGTAAAACCACACCATTCCTCACCCTGCTACCCTGTCTCCCCACCATACCTCACCCTGCTGCCCCCCCACCATACCTCACCCTGCTACCCCCACCATACCTCACCCTGCTACCCCCTCCATACCTCACCCTGCTACGCTACCCCCTCCATACCTCACCCTGCTACCACCCCACCATACCTCACCCTGCTACCCCCACCATACCTCACCCTGCTACCCCCACCATACCTCACCCTGCTACCCCCCTACCATACCTCACCCTGCTACCCCCTCCATACCTCACCCTGCCACCCCCCTACCATACCTCACCATGCTACCCCCGTCCACCATACCTCACCCTGCTGCCCCCCCACCATACCTCACCCTGCTACCCCCACCATACCTCACCCTGCTACCCCCCACCATACCTCACCCTGCTACCCCCCACCATACCTCACCATGCTACCCCGTCCACCATACCTCACCATGCTACCCCGTCCACCTTACCTCACCCTGGTACCCCCAACCATACCTCACCCTGCAACCCTGTCCCCCCAAATGATATCACCCTGCTACCACCCCACCATACCTCACCCTGTAACCCCCCCACCATACCTCACCCTGCTACCACCACCATACCTCACCCTGCTACCCCCCCACCACCATACCTCACCCTGTAACCCCCCCACCATACCTCACCCTGCTACCCCCACCATACCTCACCCTGCTACCCCCCCCCCCCCCACCATACCTCACCCTGCTACCCCCCACCATACCTCACCCTGCTACCCCCCACCATACCTCACCATGCTACCCCCACTATACCTCACCCTGCTACCCCACCATACCTCACCCTGCTACCCCCCACCATACCTTACCATGCTACCCCCCACCATACCTCACCCTGCTACCCCCCCACCATACCTCACCATGCTACCCCGTCCACCATACCTCACCCTAGTACCCCCAACCATACCTCACCCTGCAACCCTGTCCCCCCCAAATTATATCACACTGCTACCACCCCACCATACCTCACCCTGCTATCACCCCACCATACCTCACCCTGCTATACCCCACCATACCTCACCATGCAACCCCCACCATAACTCACCCTGCTACCCCCACCATACCTCTCCCTGCTACCCCCACTATACCTGCTACCCCACCATACCTCACCCTGCTACCCCCCACCATACCTTACCATGCTACCCCCCACCATACCTCACCCTGCTACCCCCACTATACCTCACCCTGCTACCCCACCATACCTCACCCTGCTACCTCCCACCATACCTCACCATGCTACCACCCCACCATACCTCACCCTAGTACCCCCAACCATACCTCACCCTGCAACCCTGTCCCCCCCAAATTATATCACACTGCTACCACCCCACCATACCTCACCCTGCTACCATCCCACCATACCTCACCCTGCTACCACCCCACCATACCTCACCCTGCTACACCCCACCATACCTCACCATGCTACCCCCACCATACCTCACCCTGCTACCCCCAACATACCTCACCCTGCTACCCCCACCATACCTCACCCTGCTACCCCCACTATTCCTCACCCTGCTACCCCACCATACCTCAACTTGCTACCTCCCAACTATACCTCAACATGGTACCCCCAAACATACCTCACCCCCCTGCTACCCCCCCCCACCAAACCTCACCCTGTAAAACCACACCATTCCTCACCCTGCTACCCTGTCTCCCCACCATACCTCACCCTGCTACCACCCCACCATACCTCACCCAGCTATCCCCCCACCATACCTCACCCTGCTACCCCCCACCATACCTCACCATGCTACCCCGTCCACCATACCTCACCCTAGTACCCCCAACCATACTCCACCCTGCAACCCTGTCCCCCCCAAATTATATCACACTGCTACCACCCCACCATACCTCACCCTGCTACCACCCCACCATACCTCACCCTGCTATACCCCACCATACCTCACCATGCAACCCCCACCATAACTCACCCTGCTACACCCCACCATACCTCACCCTGCTACCCCCACCATACCTCACCCTGCTACCCCCCACCATACCTCACCATGCTACCCCCACTATACCTCACCCTGCTACCCCACCATACCTCACCCTGCTACCCCCCACCATACCTTACCATGCTACCCCCCACTATACCTCACCCTGCTACCCCACCATACCTCACCCTGCTACCCCCCACCATACCTCACCATGCTACCCCCGTCCACCATACCTCACCCTAGTACCCCCAACCATACCTCACCCTGCAACCCTGTCCCTCCCAAATTATATCACACTGCTACCACCCCACCATACCTCACCCTGCTACCACCCCACCATACCTCACCCTGCTACACCCCACCATACCTCACCCTGCTACCCCCAACATACCTCAGCCTGCTACCCCCACCATACCTCACCCTGCTACCCCCACTATTCCTCACCCTGCTACCCCACCATACCTCAACTTGCTACCTCCCCACTATACCTCAACATGGTACCCCCAAACATACCTCACCCTGCTACCCCCCCACCAAACCTCACCCTGTAAAACCACACCATTCCTCACCCTGCTACCCTGTCTCCCCACCATACCTCACCCTGCTACCACCCCACCATACCTCACCCAGCTATCCCCCCACCATACATCACCCTGCTACCCCCCCACCATTCCTCACCCTGCTACCCTATCTCCCCACCATACCTCACCCTGCTACCACCCCACCATACCTCACCCAGCTATCCCCCCACCATACATCACCCTGCTACCCCCCCCACCATACCTCACCCTGCTACCCCCCCACCATACCTCACCCTGCTACCCCCACCATACCTCACCCTGCTACCCCCACCATACCTCACCCTGCTACCCCCACTATTCCTCACCCTGCTACCCCACCATACCTCAACTTGCTACCTCCCCACTATACCTCAACATGGTACCCCCAAACATACCTCACCCTGCTACCCCCCCACCAAACCTCACCCTGTAAAACCACACCATTCCTCACCCTGCTACCCTGTCTCCCCACCATACCTCACCCTGCTACCACCCCACCATACCTCACCCAGCTATCCCCCCACCATACATCACCCTGCTACCCCCCCACCATCCCTCACCCTGCTACCCCCCCACCATACCTCCTCACCCTGCTACCCCCCCCACCATTCCTCACCCTGCTACCCTGTCTCCCCACCATACCTCACCCTGCTACCACCCCACCATACCTCACCCAGCTATCCCCCCACCATACATCACCCTGCTACCCCCCCACCATACCTCACCCTGCTACCCCCCCCACCAAACCTCACCCTGTAACCCCCCCACCATACCTCACCCTGCTACCCCCCACCATACCTCACCCTGCTACCCCCCACCATACCTCACCATGCTACCACCCCACCATACCTCACCCTGCTACCCCCCCCACCATACCTCACCCTGCTACCACCCCACCATACCTCACCCTGCTGCCCCCCACCATACCTCACCCTGCTACCCCCCACCATACCTCACCCTGTTGCCCCCCACCATACCTCACCCTGCTACCCCCACCATACCTCACCCTGCTACCCCCCACCATACCTCACCATGCTACCCCGTCCACCATACCTCACCCTGCTGCCCCCCCACCATACCTCACCTCACCATGCTACCCCGTCCACCATACCTCACCCTGCTACCCCCACCATACCTCACCCTGCTACCCCCCCACCATACCTCACCCTGCTACCCCCACCATACCTCACCCTGCTACCCCCCACCATACCTCACCCTGCTACCCCCCACCATACCTCACCCTGCTACCCCCCACCATACCTCACCCTGCTACCCCCACCATACCTCACCCTGCTACCCCGTCCCCCCACCAGCGAGCAGTGTGTCAAGAAGCAGTGTGGCTTGGCAGGTCATGTTTCGGAGGATGCATTGCTCTTGACCTTCGCCTCTCCCGAGTCTGTTGGGGAGTTGCAGCGATGAGACAAGATTGTAAATACCAATTGGATATCACGAAATTGGGGAGAAAAAGGGGGTCATCTTTCACCATACAACCATTGATCCAAAATATAGGTTTACTGTGAAATATAATGAGAACATTGGTTTAATAACCAAAACACAACATAATGATATCTTCTCAATTTAGTAATTGTAACAACCAGTTAAGCCAAAAAATTTAAGATAAATGTTTAAAAAATTGCCATTTGAATGTAGTATGCAGTACATTACACTGTTTACACATTAGGTGATACATTACCCATTAAAATTCACTGAACATCACATTTCTATAATTTTTATTCCATGTCTGATCAAATGTGTGATCATTGAAGAGATTTTTTTCACAATGTCATCAAATTAAATGAATGAAAGAAAAACATAATATTTAGCAGACGCTAGTTTGCATCAAGCCTGTCTTGAACATTTGGTCATAGGTTATCATCAAAATCCCAGTAAATATCCTCATTGTTTATGCACCTGGGGTAAAATCTTTTGGCAAATCCAAGCCTGACATAGATCTGGTTTGAAATCATGACATGGTCAGAGGAGGAGGTATACTCATAGGGATGGCAATTTTCCAGTATTTTATTTTCCAGTATTTTATTGTACTTATGTATTTCAATGGTCCTGTACGTGGCTCAGTTCATAAGAGAATGGAACTAGCAACACCAGAGTTATGGGTTCGATTCCCACTGCGGTCACATACCAAAATGTGTGGACTGATGAAAGTGTCTGCTACGTAAATTGCATATACTGTGCATTCGGGAAGTATTCAGACCCCTTTACTTTTTCCACATTGTTACGTTATAGCCTTTTTCTAAAATGGATTTTAAAAATTAAAAATCACTCACAATACCCCATAATGACAAAGCAAAATCATTTTTTTTTAAATTTTTGCATATGTATTCCAAATAAAAAACAGAAAAACTCTTGGCATTCTCTCAACCTGCTTCATGAGGTAGTCACCTGGATTGCATTTCAATTAACAGGTGCGCCTTGTTAAAAGTTCATTTGTGGAATTTCTTTCCTTCTTGATTCGTTTGAGCCAATCAGTTGTGTTGTGACAAGTTAGATACAGAAGATAGCCCTATTTGGTAAAAGACCAAGTCAATATTATGTCAAGAACAGCTCAAATAAGCAAAGAGAAATGACAGTCCATCATTACTTTAAGATATGAAGGTCAGTCAATCTGGAAAATGTCAAGAACTTTGAACGTTTCTTCAAGTGCAGTCGCAGGGGACTGTGTGAATCAGGCCTTCGTGGTCTAATTGCTGCAAAGAAACAACTACTAAAGGACACCAATAATAAGAAGAGACTTGCTTGGGCCAAGAAACACGAGCAATGGACATTAGACCGGTGGAAATCTGTCCTTTGGTCTGATGAGTCCAAATTTGAGATTTTTGGTTACAACCGCCGTGTCTTTGTGAGACGCAGAGTAGGTGAACGGATGATCTCTGCATGTGTGGTTCCCAACGTGAAGCATGGAGGAGGAGGTGTGATGGTGTGGGGATGCTTTGCTGGTGACACTGTCTGTGATTTATTTAGAATTCAAGGCACACTTAACCAGCACAGCTACCACAGCATTCTGCAGCGATACGCCATCCCATCTGGTTTGGGCTTAGTGGGACTATCATTTGTTTTTCAACAGGACAATGACCCAACACACCTCCAGGCTGTTGGTAGAGCATGGCGCTTGCAACGCCAGGGTTGTGGGTTCGATTCCCACGGGGGGCCAGTATGAAAAATGTATGCACTCACTAACTGTAAGTCGCTCTGGATAAGAGCGTCTGCTAAATGACGAAAATGTTCAAATGTTATCAAGGAGAGTGATGGAGTGCTGCATCAGATGACCTGGCCTCCACAATCACCTGACCTCAACCAAATTGAGATGGTTTGGGATGAGTCGGACCTTAGAGTGAAGGAAAAGCAGCCAACAAGTGCTCAGCATATGTGGGAACTCCTTCAAGACTGTTGGAAAAGCATTTCAGGTGAAGCTGGTTGAGAGAATACCAAGAGTGTGCAAAGCTGTCATCAAGGCAAAGGGTGGCTAATTGAATAATATTTTGATTTGTTTAACACTTTTTTGGTTACTACATGATTCCATATGTGTTATTTATTTCTACAATGTAGAAAATAGTACAAATAAAGAAAAACCCTTGAATGAGTAGGTGTGTCCAAACTTTTGACTGGTAGTGTATATACACACACATCCCAGTGCAACTCACCGGTTTCTTCCAGAGTCTCTGAAGCCTTTAGCAAATGGGTTCCTGTCAATCTTCAGCCTGGTGATCTGAACACAATACAACTATAAACAATAACATCTAAACACAACAATGCATTAACCATAACATCGCACCGTCAGAATTTCTCAAACATCAGTAAAAAATAAAAAATAAACGTTCCATAAAGGTTAGATTCGGGATTGATCTTTACATCTCCTGATTGATTCATTGATAAACTACTGATGTTGTTGGTGTTATTTCATAGATGATGTTGTTGGTGTTATTTCATAAATGATGTTGTTGGTGTTATTTCATAGATGATGTTCTTGGTGTTATTTCATAGATGTTGGTGTTATTTCATAGATGTTGGTGTTATTTCATAGATGTTGGTGTTATTTCATAGATGTTGGTGTTATTTCATAGATGTTGGTGTTATTTCATAGATGATGTTGTTGGTGTTATTTCATGGATGATGTTGTTGGTGTTATTTCATGGATGATGTTGTTGGTGTTATTTTATAGATGATGTTGTTGGTGTTGTTTTATATATGATGTTGTTGGTGTTATTACATAGATGATGTTGGTGGTGTTATTTCAAAGATTATGTTGTTGGTGTTATTTCACAACAACAAGAGTTGTTATACAGCAATTAGCCAGAAAGTTATGGTCTGAGTTTGTATGTGTTTGTGTGTGTGTTTGTGTGTGTGTGTGTTTGTGTGGGTATGATCGGTGTCCAGTTGGAGTTTTATAGGTGTCGCCACTCCACTCAAACATTAAACATCATTCAGTAAAAATAGAACCACCAGTAGAGACAAGTAGAGGCCAGTAGATACCATTAGAGCTCAGTAGAGACAAGTAGAGGCCAGTAGATACCATTAGAGCTCAGTAGAGAATAGTAGAGGCCAGTAGATACCATTAGAGCTCAGTAGAGACAAGTAGAGGCCAGTAGATACCATTAGAGATCAGCAGAGACAAGTAGAGGCCAGTAGATACCATTAGAGATCAGTAGAGAATAGTAGAGGCCAGTAGATACCATTAGAGCTCAGTAGAGACAAGTAGAGGCCAGTAGATACCATTAGAGATCAGTAGAGAATAGTAGAGGCCAGTAGATACCATTAGAGCTCAGTAGAGAATAGTAGAGGCTAGTAGATACCATTAGAGCTCAGTAGAGACAAGTAGAGGCCAGTAGATACCATTAGAGCTCAGTAGAGACAAGTAGAGGCCAGTAGATACCATTAGAGATCAGTAGAGAATAGTAGAGGCTAGTAGATACCATTAGAGCTCAGTAGAGACAAGTAGAGGCCAGTAGATACCATTAGAGATCAGTAGAGAATAGTAGAGGCCAGTAGATACCATTAGAGCTCAGTAGAGACAAGTAGAGGCTAGTAGATACCATTAGAGCTCAGTAGAGACAAGTAGAGGCTAGTAGATACCATTAGAGATCAGTAGAGAATAGTAGAGGCCAGTAGATACCATTAGAGCTCAGTAGAGACAAGTAGAGGCCAGTAGATACCATTAGAGATCAGCAGAAACAAGTAGAGGCCAGTAGATACCATTAGAGATCAGCAGAGAATAGTAGAGGCCAGTAGATACCATTAGAGATCAGTTGAGACCAGTAGATACCATTAGAGATCAGTTGAGACCAGTAGATACCATTAGAGATCAGTATAATATAATAATAATATGCCATTTAGCAGACGCTTTTATCCAAAGCGACTTACAGTCATGTGTGCATACATTTTTACGTATGGGTGGTCCCGGGGATCGAACCCACTACCCAGGCATTACAAGCGCCATGCTCTACCAATTGAGCTACAGAGGACCAGTAGAATATAGTAGAGACCAGTAGATACCATTAGAGATCAGCAGACAATAGTAGAGGCCAATAGATACCATTAAAGATCAGTAGAGAATAGTAGAGGCCAGTAGATACCATTAGAAATCAGTTGAGAATAGTAGAGGCCAGTAGATACCATTAGAAATCAGTAGAGACCAGTAGATACCATTAGAGATCAGTTGAGAATAGTAGAGGCCAGTAGATACCATTAGAAATCAGTAGGGAATAGCAGAGTCAAGTAGATACCATTAGAGATCAGTTGAGAATAGTAGAGGCCAGTAGATACCATTAGAAATCAGTAGAGACCAGTAGATACCATTAGAGATCAGTTGAGAATAGTAGAGGCCAGTAGATACCATTAGAAATCAGTAGAGACCAGTAGATACCATTAGAGATCAGTTGAGAATAGTAGAGGCCAGTAGATACCATTAGAAATCAGTAGGGAATAGCAGAGTCAATTAGATACCATTAGAGATCAGTTGACAATAGTAGAGGCCAGTAGATGCCATTAGAGATCAGCAGAGAACAGTAGAGGCCAGTAGAGTTCAGTAGAGAATAGTAGAAGCCAGTAGATACCATTAGAGTTCAGTAGATATTGGTAGAGGCCAGAAGATATCATTAGAGTTCAGCAGAGACAAATAGAGGCTAGTAGATACCATTAGAGAACAGTAGATACTAGTAGAGACCAGTAGATACCATTAGAGATCAGTAGAGACCAGTAGATACCATTAGAAATCAGTAGACACCAGTAGATACCATTAGAGATCAGTAGACACCAGTAGATACCATTAAAGATCAGTAGATACTAGTAGAGACCAGTAGATCCCATTAGAGAATAGTAGAGACCAGTAGATCCCATTAGAGAATAGTAGAGACCAGTAGATACCATTAGAGATCAGTAAAGAATAGTAGAGACCAGTAGATACCATTAGAGATCAGTAGAGCCCATTAGATACCATTGGAGATCAGTAGAATATAGTAGAGACCAGTAGATACCATTAGAGATCAGCAGAGAATAGTAGAGGCCAATAAATAACATTAAAGATCAGTAGAGTATAGTAGAGGCCAGTAGATACCATTAGAGATCAGTAGGGGCCAGTAGATACCATTAGCGATCAGTAGAGAATAGTAGAGGCCAGTAGATACCATTAGAGATCAATATAGAATAGTAGAGGCCAGTAGAAACGAGTAAAGACCAGTGGAGACTATTAGTGTCCAGCTGAGTCCAGAATAGTCCAGTAGAATCCAATAAAGTAAACTAGAGACCAGTAGAAACCAATTCAAAACAGTAGAGACAGGCTCTTTCTCAATTACCCTCTCCTCAACTCCTCTTCTTCATCTGAAAGGCTGCTGCTCAACTGATTGGCTAGAATCCAGGGCTGTGATTGGTCAGAATGCGGTGGTGGTTAAGTTCTGGTCAGGTCTACTTTCTGGTCCATCTTCTGGTGGACAAAATGTTCGCTGTGTGTTCTGAGCTGAGTCAGCCTTGTTCCACACTGCCCCTAACAACCTTAGAACTCTCTATATCCCTCACTCACTCTCTCTATATCCCTCACTCACTCTCTCTATATCCCTCACTCACTCTCTCTATATCCCTCACTCACTCTCTCTATATCCCTCACTCACTCTCTCTATATCCCTCACTCACTCTCTCTATATCCCTCACTCACTCTCTCTATATCCCTCACTCACTCTCTCTATATCCCTCACTCACTCTCTCTATATCCCTCACTCACTCTCTCTATATCCCTCACTCACTCTCTCTATATCCCTCACTCACTCTCTCTATATCCCTCACTCACTCTCTCTATATCCCTCACTCACTCTCTCTATATCCCTCACTCACTCTCTCTATATCCCTCACTCACTCTCTCTCTCTTTCTTTTTTCTCTCTCCTCTCTCTCTCTTTCTTTTTTCTCTCTCTCCTCCACCAAGGGGGATGTAGTCCAGCCTGTCGTTAAAGGGTCGGTGGCGTAAACATAACCACATGTAGCACATGGATTTGCATTAGTATACACATCAAAAGTCCTAATGCAGAGTTACACCTCACTTTTCTATTTTTCAAATTATTACATAAAACCGATCAGAGTTCCGAAGAATGTCGAAGTCATGTTGGGAAAAATATTTCCGGGAGGTGATGTAAAATGGAGGACTCTGCAAGCCAGCTTATTCCCTATAATGTAAACGCCAACAGAAATAACTTTAAATGTATAACTTAAAATTAAACCAAATTGTTTGCAAATGAATGTATTATTACAAAAAAAACTTCCAAGGTTTCTAGCCAAATAGTCTGTTAACGTTAGCCCTACTAGCCTGCTAACGTTACGTTAGCACTGACTGAGTCAGCCAGTTGCTATCAACACCTAGCTTACAGCTACATTAAAGTACGCCAAAGTTTTTGAAATACATAACGCCATCTAACCAGTTATCAAATAATGTTAGCTTTATGTAGTTATCTTAGCCAGCAAGCTAGCCAGCAAGCTAACGTTAGCTGTTTAGCCAACTAGCTATTAGCCTAGCCAGCCTAGCCAACCACCATGGTTACGATCAGCAAGCTAGAGCCCAACTACTGGAGACCAGCTAGAACACAACTAACACAGCTAAACATAACCACAGATCAAAAGCAAAAAGAGAGCAGAGACTTACAGATTGATGGTTGGGGCCCATCCGATGGTAAAACTTTTAAAAGACTGCAGGCTGAGTTAGCTACCAAAGCGAGGAGGAGTTGGGCGCTTCACCGGCCAATGGAGAGTCAGGGAAATCCCAAATAGATAAACTCCAGATGACCGTCAGCTAGCGCGCTAGCACTAAGCCAAGGTGAAAAAAGTTACAAAACTCCCTTAGCTTACTTCACAGAGAACATGCCGAAAAGTTGACCAAAAAAAAGGACAACAGACGAGGTACTACAAAATTAGAGCAAGTAGGTATGATTTTCTCTTTCATTTTGAGCCCATGGGAAGAAGGCACCAGAGCCTGCTGTGCTAACGGGTTCCCACTAGATAACACAGCCACAAACTCTGTGAAGAGCATGCTGCACATGCCCCAGCTGCTTCCTGTTTACATCACACTTCCTGTGATTCGTGGATTGTAGCTAACCACCACCAACCCTTGGTCTGGAATGTAATTACATGCTGGCATGGCTAGTGGCTAACGTTAGCCAGCTTGAGCTAGCATATGAACTCGGTAGCACAGAGTAGATCCTCCATATGAGGTTGAGAAACCGTGCATTGTGGGTAGTTTAGAAGTTATCGGGAAATAAGTTTATAAATATGTCATATCCCCGAAACATAACTGTGTTTGTAGTTACAGGAAATCAGATAGTGACTACAACTAAGTTACCAAGTCTTTGACCACACTGTGTTGTTACATTGGTGAGTAACAACTCATGTTTCCTACCCTTTCACTCTAATACACCCTACAGTCAGAGCTCTCCTGCCTTTACTGTGTTCTGAACTGGATGGTGAGCAAAGGTTAGTTTATGGTTTTCTGTTCGTTCTCGTAGGGTTGTCTGAATGTTGTTTGAATGTTGTGTGAATGTTGTGTAAACGTTGTGTGGATGTTACCTGTTGGTTCTGGTTTGGGTGTGTGAATGTTCTATGGGTTTTATGGAAAGGTTAGCTATTGGTTGTAGTAGGCAGTGACGGTGGTGTAGTGGTTAGTGTACGTATGGTTGTCTGTAGGTTCTGGTATGTTTGTGTGAATGTTGTTTAAACGTTATATGGGGCGGCAGGTAGCTTTGTGGTAAAGAGTGTTGTGCCAGTAACCGAAAGGTCGCTGGTTCTAATCCCCGAGTTGACTAGGTGAAAAATCTGTCGATGTGCCCTTGAGCAAGGCACTTAACCCTGATTGCTCCTGTAAGTCGCTCTGGATAAGAGCGTCTGTTAAAATGACAAAAAATGTTTGTTTTTTATATATATGAATGTTACCTGTTGGTTCTGGTATGCGGTGACAGTGGTGAAGACGGTCTCTGGGAAGCTGAGCGTTCTGGTTCCGTCTCCCTGGGGAACGGGTCTAACAGGAGACAGCTCCTCGCCACGCTCCTTATGAATCACATGCACACGGGGCTGGTACTTATGCATGGAGTGGAGGATGATCTGAACACACGGTTAGGGCACCATTAGACTGCAGCAAAATTACACACCAATGGAAAGACCTGCTATTCTCCCACACCGTAAAGCACACAGGCATGCACACACACTCATGCAGGCCCGCATGTACACACACACACACACACACACACACACATACACACACACACACACACACACACAAACACACACTGTTGCCTTTGAACGGCCAAACACATTTTGTCCAGCCTGAGGGCTTAAGTCTGTTTAACATCAAACAATGATTCTGAAAATATTAAAATTAAACTAAACTAAACTTCTAGCCTGGTCTTATAGACTAAACATAACGTAGTGAAAGTAAGTCCGTGAAATTCAAATTAGTTTGATATGTTACGTTTGGTACGGTTACATAAGACAGAAGGTCACTTAAGGGAAAAATGAATGTAGGGTGGTTGGTCGGGGTGGACGGGTAGGCGTCTAGCAACCCAAAGGACATTTTAGCTAATTAGCAACTTTGCAACTACTTACTCCTTTTAGCTCCTTTGCAACTACTTAGCATGTTAGCTAACCCTTCCCCTAACCCTAACCTTAACGCTTTAGCATAAATCCTAACACTAACCTTAACCTTGACCCCTAACCCCTAGCCTAGTTAATGTTAGCCACCTAGCTAACGTTAGCGTTAGCCACTTAGCTAACGTTAGCCACAACAAATTGGAATTCGTAACATATCATACATTTTGAAAATTCGTAACATATTGTACGAATTGCAATTCGTATCATATTGTATGAATTGCAATTATAACATATCATATGAAATGGAGGATGGATATCCACAAATTGATACATACCAAACATATCATACTAATTGGAGGTTGAAACTTTTGGGGAAAATATGATCTATTTCCTTCCTCTGAAAGCAACCCAGATATGATCTCAATAAGCAGCATCATTTTTACTCTGAATATTTACCACAGACCACTGACCTCTGACCTCTGTCCTTTGATCAACTACAACCTTTATTATACAGTAAACATAATAATAATAAACATCTGATAAAATATTAGATTTCAAGCAGAATTTCTTATTTCATTGAAATCCCCTCTCTCAAGTTTCTCTGGTTTAAACACAATTTATTTTACTTTATTTAATTTTACAGGTTTAAAGACACTGTATTTTACAGTAGAATTTAAAATAGTATAGGCTCATCAATCAATCAATCAATGAACTTAAATATACCCATCCATCCCTCAATTTAGGGAATTATGCCTAATAATACAGAGATAATAATGTTAATAGTTGGTGATATATATATATATATATATATATATATATATATATATATATATATATATATATATATATATATATATATGCAGTATACAATATTGATAATATATAGGTAGTGTTGTCTAGGTAACCTACATGTCCCTGGTCATCCAGCTCGTTATTGGTCAGTTTGAGTTTGTCGAAGCTGATCACCTGACGCATCCATCCACGTCTCACCGGAAGCCAGCGAGTCCGGGTGGATGTACACACGCGGCGGCACGGGGGAGTCCGCGTTTCCCGCCACCATCCACTTGGAGCTGTGGTACACGTACCTGCACACACACACACACACACACACACACGCACACACACACACACACACACACACACACACACACACGCAGAGGGAGAGAGAATCACGTCAAAAATGTGTTTTTTGTACCTGTTATTGTAACATTTGTTAGTTGACCTTCAGGCCCGGGAGGTTAGGAGGTCAGCTGTCCAAAAGGCGTTCATCCTCACAAACGGCACCGGGACACAACCATCTCTGACTGACTGATCAACAGACAGACCAACCGCCATTTGTCCGGCTCCAGCGAAGCAAACGATTTGACCAAAACCTTAAACCTCGCGGGTTTATACTATATCAAATATAGCCTACCGAGTCACCTCCATATACTGTACCAATACACCTGTTTTGTCCATGTGTTACAGCGAACAACGGAAGTGTGTCTCCTTTCTTAGTCATTTATACTTTGATCAAAACAATAGAACTAGCCTGTAGCCGCGGTAAGCCTACAGCATACAGGCCTACATCATTTATATATACTATAATAAATGATCAGTAAGTTATTTTGTATAAATCCTCACCTGTATCGTTTGTTGTCCACGGGGATGATGTCCATGGCGATGTAATACTGCTGGTGGGGGTCCAGACCAGAGATCTTCACACGCATAGCGGGAAACATCCGCCTGCATCGGGAAAAGAGAGACGTCAATGTCAGACATGAAATAGAGTTACATAAATACATCATATATGTATGCAACATAGTCACTTAGTCATATTTACAATCGCTGACATTAGGATTTATCGTGCCATGAAATATACGCATTTCTCACGATTGATATATCAGCTCATTAGCCTAATATATGATTCTGCTTAGCCGAGGCGGGCCCTGTCAGAAAATACAAATCATACATGACCCGTAGGCTACGATAGAAGTTTCTAAATTATGCTTTAATTAACATTATAATAAACAATAATTTAAAACATTATTATTATTATTATTATTATTATTATTATTATTATTATTATTATTAGTCCAAGCTCCATGTTTTTTATTTTATGTTTTACAATGCTGCTACAAAACAATGTTTACGGTATTTCCTTTAATTAAACTTTGAGCTTCTTATAATTAATAGTCCGATGAATAAAAAATAACAGACCTAACCCATTTTCATCCCAGCAGAACGTTTATCCTTTTAACTTCGAGAAGAAGACTTGTTATTCGTTCGATCCTCTTCTTTTATATTTTTTCTTTAATCTGTCTATGTAATATAGTGTGTGGTAATGTTAATAATGTGTTAATGTGACGTGTGTTGTGT
>CM062505.1:1021644-1029144 GCA_031479575.1 Coregonus ussuriensis | reverse complement strand
TGCGTCATACCAGTGGTATATTGTCTCATATACCATGGCTTTCAGACAATCGGCATTTAGGGCTCAAACCACCCAGTTTATAATCCCTATTATAAACCGGGTGGTTCAGCCCTGAATGCTGATTGGCCATATACCACACCTCCTCGGGCCTTATTACATCATTATTCCATATAGTCTACATTATTCCATAATATTCCATAGACATTATTCCATATTATTACATACAGTCTACATTATTTAAACAATAAGGCATGAGAACCCGGGAATTATCATGTGATCCTCTGTAGCTCAGCTGGTAGAGCACGGCGCTTGTAACGCCAAGTTAGTGGGTTCGATCCCCGGGACCACCCATACACAAAATAATAAAAAGATAAAACCGTCTGCAAAATGGCATATTATTATAATAACTCATTTACATTACATTTATTCCTGACTAAGGGCTATTCTTAGGCCCGAGATGAAGCCGAGGATCAGGAAACCGCCCTTAGGAGGGACTTATCACATGATATTTCCCGAGTTCGAGGGATGTATTGCTTTTATAAAATGGTTGCCAACATAAAAAAAAAAAAAGATTAATTACATGTTTTCATTAAAAACGTTATTTTAATTAGTAAATTCGTTTTATTTCATCCTTCCTCCAGACAATATATTCCGGGAAAAAGACAGAAGAGTTCTGAGGTTTTTAAGTTGCAAACCAAACAGGCTGATCATTAATTATTTAGGGATGTTTTGATCCAGTCATTCATTCTATTCATTCCACCTTGCCACATTATTCCATAATATTCCATAGACATTATTCCATAATATTCCATAGACATTATTCCATAATATTCCATAGACATTATTCCATAATATTCCATAGACATTATTCCATAATATTCCATAGACATTATTCCATATTATTCCATAGACATTATTCCATAATATTCCATAGACATTATTCCATATTATTCCATATAGCCTACATTCTTCCATAATATTTTACATACATTATTCCATGACTGGACACCTTAGGTCTAAATTAACAGCCTGCTAACATGAATTAAATGAAATTGCACTATATCATTATTTTCCTTGATGAAATATATTTTATTTGATTGCAAAAAAAACGAGTAGAAATCGTTTTTTGTTGTTGTTATATTTGCTTCAGTATTTCCAGATGATTAATGAAGATTAAGATTATATTTTCACTGCTTTGGAAAGATTATTGGACCATAATGGATATTTTCACTGCTTTGGAAAGATTATTCGACCATAATGGATATTTCCACTGCTTAATTTTTTTTTGAACTTTCATTGACGAATGCATTGGCGATATTTTCACAAAACCAAATGCATACATTTAAGATACATGCATATTTCACAGAAAATGCCTCTATTTATTTGATATCAAACACAAACCAAGTTGACCTCCTGGGTTTAATTTTCTGCATGTCTGGTCTAGAAAACCCTCATTACGTGACACTATAAATGTAACTATATGGGAATAGTTGCATTCGTGAGCATTCTTCCACATTATATACAGAATATATAGTATAGGCTATTGTAAATATGTAAACTATTGTTTATTATCATTCTATTTCATTAGGCTGCTTGTATTTTTGATTATACTCACACTTTAATCTTTTAGCTACAGCTATTTACACATTATATATTTATCAACAGAAATAAGCATGTTATTTATGTAACCAGTAAAACCAATAAAATATAAGTTTTGTAGTCATAATTATCTAACAGGTCAGACAAAAACACTCGTTAGTTTTGTAGTCATAATGATCAAACAGGTCAGACAAAAACACTAGATCGTTTTATAGTCATAATAACCTAACTGCAACAATTAAAAGTACATATCAGTTCATTTTTATTACTTTTAGATTTTTGATTTTGATGTCAGAGTTTATCAGCACATCTGCTAATTTAATATTTATAGGCTACATCGGTAACCTGGTGCGTTGTCAAACATTTACAATTCTAAATTGTTGTTTGTGAGTACAAATATTTTGTAAATCTCTTTTGCAAAAATCTGAAATATTGTAATCTTAATCTAATAATGGCCATTGGCTTTTGCTGCTCTAAATGAATTAACACAGTAAAGAAATACCCTGAGGAGAGAGACGGTCCACCCAGAGAGAGAAGGTTCACGCAGAGAGAGACACGGTCCACCCTGAGGAGAGACACGGTCCACGCAGAGAGAGACACGGTCCACACAGAGGGAGACACTCAGAGAGACACGGTCCACGCAGAGAGAGACACTCAGAGAGAGACGGTCTACGCAGAGAGAGACACGGTCCACGCAGAGAGAGACACTCAGAGAGAGACGGTCCACCCTGAGGAGAGACACGGTCCAGGCAGAGAGAGACACTCAGAGAGAGACACCCAGAGAGAGACGGTCCACCCTGAGGAGAGACACGGTCCACGCAGAGAGAGACACTCAGAAAGAGACGGTCCACGCAGCGAGACACGGTCCACGCAGAGAGAGACACGGTCCACCCTGAGGAGAGAGACGGTCCACCCAGAGGAGAGAGACGGTCCACCCTGAGGAGAGAGACGGTCCACCCAGAGGAGAGAGACGGTCCACCCAGAGGAGAGAGACGGTCCACCCAGAGGAGAGAGACGGTCCACCCAGAGGAGAGAGACGGTCCACCCTGAGGAGAGAGACGGTCCACCCAGAGGAGAGAGACGGTCCACCCAGAGGAGAGATGCTCCATTGGTTTACACCATGGCCGGTCAGACTATAGGCTACCTTTAACTTTATTCCAGTTTGTGTATGTGTGTGTTTGTTTTTGATTGGTACTTTGTAGTTCCACTGTGCCACACCACGGCTATATGGCCTTGTGCGGGGTGACTGTGCCACCTGCCGTCCGCATCAGCCGTTATCTCTCCCGGTGGGACTGTCCTAGCGGGGAGCTCTGAGTCCGAGTGGGTGAGCCTTCTGTTCTGACACAGAGCAGAGCCAGGAACTCAGCCTCCACACGGAGCCGTCACTCCCTTGAGCCGCCGAGATCCCCTAAACACATGCTTCTAAAATACAGCTGCACATTTTCGTAGCAGGTTAGGAGAATTAGGTTAAAGTTAGATAAGGGGTAAGTGTTAGTGAAAATGCTTTCCTAACCTGATCCTACCGAAGTGGCGTGTTTTTAGGGACAAGGCCACGGGGAAGGTGCTTGGGCAGGTATTATTGCACCGGCAGGTAAAGAGTTATCCTTGAGGGAGGCCTAATCTAAAACAAATGCTTGACCTGATTACAGTCAGTTTCATTATTCTGTTCTTATATCTGGAGAATAGTTGATAAAAGTGTCTCTCTGCCGTTGTAGCAGAGGCAGCTTCTCTCTGTTTAATAAAGAGAAAGGTTTCAACACTCTGATACAGAGATAACGCAGTGACCTACCCAGCCTCTACTTCAACACTCTGATACAGAGATAACGCAGTGACCTACCCAGCCTCTACTTCAACACTCTGATACAGAGATAACGCAGTGACCTACCAGCCTCTACTTCAACACTCTGATACAGAGATAACACAGTGACCTACCAGGCTCTACTTCAACACTCTGATACAGAGATAACGCCGTGACCTACCAGCCTCTACTTCAACACTCTGATACAGAGATAACGCAGTGACCTACCAGCCTCTACTTCAACACTCTGATACAGAGATAACACAGTGACCTACCAGCCTCTACTTCAACACTCTGATACAGAGATAACGCAGTGACCTACCAGCCTCTACTTCAACACTCTGATACAGAGATAACACAGTGACCTCCCCAGTCTCTACTTCAACACTCTGATACAGAGATAACGCAGTGACCTACCAGGCTCTACTTCAACACTCTGATACAGAGATAACGCCGTGACCTCCCCAGCCTCTACTTCAACACTCTGATACAGAGATAACACAGTGACCTCCCCAGCCTCTACTTCAACACTCTGATACAGAGATAACGCCGTGACCTACCAGCCTCTACTTCAACACTCTGATACAGAGATAACGCAGTGACCTACCAGCCTCTACTTCAACACTCTGATACAGAGATAACACAGTGACCTACCAGCCTCTACTTCAACACTCTGATACAGAGATAACGCAGTGACCTACCAGCCTCTACTTCAACACTCTGATACAGAGATAACACAGTGACCTCCCCAGTCTCTACTTCAACACTCTGATACAGAGATAATGCCATGACCTACCAGCCTCTACTTCAACACTCTGATACAGAGATAACGCAGTGACCTACCAGCCTCTACTTCAACACTCTGATACAGAGATAACACAGTGACCTCCCCAGTCTCTACTTCAACACTCTGATACAGAGATAATGCCATGAACTACCAGGCTCTACTTCAACACTCTGATACAGAGATAACGCCGTGACCTCCCCAGCCTCTACTTCAACACTCTGATACAGAGATAACACAGTGACCTACCAGGCTCTACTTCAACACTCTGATACAGAGATAACGCCGTGACCTCCCCAGCCTCTACTTCAACACTCTGATACAGAGATAACACAGTGACCTCCCCAGTCTCTACTTCAACACTCTGATACAGAGATAATGCCATGACCTACCAGGCTCTACTTCAACACTCTGATACAGAGATAACACCATGACCTACCAGGCTCTACTTCAACACTCTGATACAGAGATAACGCAGTGACCTACCAGCCTCTACTTCAACACTCTGATACAGAGATAACACCATGACCTACACAGCCTCTACTTCAACACTCTGATACAGAGATAACGCTGTGACCTACCCAGCCTCTACTTCAACACTCTGATACAGAGATAACGCTGTGACCTACACAGCCTCTACTTCAACACTCTGATACAGAGATAACGCTGTGACCTACACAGCCTCTACTTCAACACTCTGATACAGAGATAACGCAGTGACCTACCAGCCTCTACTTCAACACTCTGATACAGAGATAACGCAGTGACCTACCAGCCTCTACTTCAACACTCTGATACAGAGATAACGTCGTGACCTACCAGCCTCTACTTCAACACTCTGATACAGAGATAACACATTGACCTACCAGGCTCTACTTCAACACTCTGATACAGAGATAACACAGTGACCTACCCAGCCTCTACTTCAACACTCTGATACAGAGATAACGCTGTGACCTACACAGCCTCTACTTCAACACTCTGATACAGAGATAACACAGTGACCTACCCAGACTCTACTTCAACACTCTGATACAGAGATAACGCTGTGACCTACACAGCCTCTACTTCAACACTCTGATACAGAGATAACACAGTGACCTACCCAGCCTCTGCTCCAACACTCTGATACAGAGATAATGCCATGACCTACCAGGCTCTACTTCAACACTCTGATACAGAGATAACGCAGTGACCTCCCCAGCCTCTACTTCAACACTCTGATACAGAGATAACACAGTGACCTCCCCAGCCTCTACTCCAACACTCTGATACAGAGATAACGCCATGACCTACCAGGCTCTACTTCAACACTCTGATACAGAGATAACGCCGTGACCTACCAGCCTCTACTTCAACACTCTGATACAGAGATAACACCGTGACCTACCAGCCTCTACTTCAACACTCTGATACAGAGATAACGCAGTGACCTACCAGCCTCTATTTCAACACTCTGATACAGAGATAACGCCGTGACCTACCAGCCTCTATTTCAACACTCTGATACAGAGATAACGCCGTGACCTACCAGCCTCTACTCCAACACTCTGATACAGAGATAACGCCGTGACCTACCAGCCTCTACTTCAACACTCTGATACAGAGATAACGCCGTGACCTACCAGCCTCTATTTCAACACTCTGATACAGAGATAACACCGTGACCTACCAGCCTCTACTTCAACACTCTGATACAGAGATAACGCAGTGACCTACCAGCCTCTACTTCAACACTCTGATACAGAGATAACGCCGTGACCTACCCAGCCTCTACTTCAACACTTGGATACAGAGATAACGCAGTGACCTACCAGCCTCTATTTCAACACTCTGATACAGAGATAACGCCGTGACCTACCAGCCTCTACTTCAACACTCTGATACAGAGATAACACTGTGACCTACCAGCCTCTACTTCAACACTCTGATACAGAGATAATGCAGTGACCTACCAGCCTCTACTTCAACACTCTGATACGGAGATAACGCAGTGACCTACCCAGACTCTACTTCAACACTCTGATACAGAGATAACACAGTGACCTCCCCAGCCTCTACTCCAACACTCTGATACAGAGATAATGCCATGACCTACCAGGCTCTACTTCAACACTCTGATACAGAGATAACGCAGTGACCTCCCCAGCCTCTATTTCAACACTCTGATACAGAGATAACACAGTGACCTCCCCAGCCTCTACTCCAACACTCTGATACAGAGATAATGCCATGACCTACCAGGCTCTACTTCAACACTCTGATACAGAGATAACGCCGTGACCTACCAGCCTCTACTTCAACACTCTGATACAGAGATAACACCGTGACCTACCAGCCTCTACTTCAACACTCTGATACAGAGATAAAGCAGTGACCTACCAGCCTCTACTTCAACACTCTGATACGGAGATAACGCAGTGACCTACCCAGACTCTACTTCAACACTCTGATACGGAGATAACGCAGTGACCTACACAGCCTCTAGTTCAACACTCTGATACAGAGATAACACCGTGACCTACCCAGCCTCTACTTCAACACTCTGATACGGAGATAACGCAGTGACCTACCCAGCCTCTACTTCAACACTCTGATACAGAGATAACGCAACAACCTACCAGTCGCTGCTCTTCTACTGACTCCAATAAGAGAGGAAACAGTTCATCAGGAATCACTAAGTTTAATTTGAGTTGAGACTTTGTCTTTAATGTCTCTCTCTCTCTCTTTCTCTCTCTCTCTCTCTCTCTCTCTCTCTCTCTCTCTCTCTCTCTCTCTCTCTCTCTCTCTCTCGCTCTCTCTCTCTCTCTCTCTCTCTCGCTCTGTCTCTCTCTCTCTCTCTCTCTCTCTCTCTCTCTCTCTCGCTCTCTCTCTGTCTGTCTCTTTCCATCTCTCCTCCCACACGTGTGAAGGCCAACCCATCATGGAACACACATTATGGATATTACTGTTCCAGTCCATCAAACAAAACTTCCAGAGAGAGGGAGAGAGAGAGAGAGGGACAAAGAGAGAGAGAGAGAGAGAGAGAAAGAGAGAGAGATGCATGCCCATTAGGAACAACTGTAGAAACCCAGAATCTAATAATATTCATCCTCGCATCAACCAATCAACGCATAATGAATTATAATGCAAATATTGTAATGGTCAAACTTTTTATTTGTACGTCGTTTTAATGAGCTACAGCCTTTACACATGGAGTATACTGACATCCAGATATAATGGAACGATCTACAACCTTTACACCTAGAGTATACTGATATCCAGATATAACAGGACACTTACCTATCTCTCTCTCTCTCTCTCTCTCTCTCTCTCTCTC
>CM062505.1:969144-1019144 GCA_031479575.1 Coregonus ussuriensis | reverse complement strand
TCAACAGATACAGTGCATTCTGAAAATATTCAGACACCTTGCCTTTTTCCACATTTTGTTATGTTATAGCCTTATTCTAAAATGAATTAATTTGTTTTCTTCTCATCAATACAATACCCAATAATGACATAAGAACACAGGTTTTTAGAAATGATCGCGAATGTATAAAAAAAACAAAAACAGAAATACCTTATTTACATAAGTATTCAGACCCTTTGCTATGACACTCGAAATTGAACTCAGGTGCATCCTGTTTCTATTAATCATCCTTGAGATGTTTCCACAACTTGATTGGAGTCCACCTGTGGTAAATTCAATTGATTGGACATGATTTGGAAAGGCACAGACCTGTCTATATAAGGTCCCACAGTTGACAGTGCATGTCAGAGCAAAAACCAAGCCATCAGGTCGAAGGAATTGTCCGTAGAGCTTCGAGACAGGATTGGTCTGATGAAACCAAGATTGAAGTGTTTGGCCTGAATGCCAAGCATCACGTCTGAAGGAAACATCGCACCATCCCTACGGTGAAGCATGGTGGTGGCAGCATCATGCTGTGGGGATGTTTTTCAGCGGCAGGGACTGGGAGACTAGTCAGGATCGAGGGAAAGATGAACGGAGCAAAGTACAGAGAGATCCTTGATGAAAACCTGCTCCAGAGGTCTCAGGACCTCAGAGTGGGGCAAAGGTTCACCTTCTAACAGGACAACGACCCTAAGCTCACAGCCAAGATAACACAGGAGTGGCTTTGGGACAAGTCTCTGATGGCAAGATGGCGCCGACAAACATGGCAGCTCTGCTTCTAGCTCCTAAGCAACTTTCTAGTATATATTTTTTTTGTGTGTGTTATTTCTTACATTATTAGCCCAGAACGTTTTTTGTGTTATTACATACAGACGGAAATAACTTTTGGATATCAGAGCGGCAGTCACTCACCCACATTATGACCAGGAATACGACTTTCCCGAAATGGATCCTATGTTTGTACCCCCAGGGCAATGGAACTTATCCCAGAGACTCCAAGTCGCCGCAGTATATTACTCGCTAATATTCCATCTCTGGACAATAAATTAGACAAGCTCAGGGCGAGGATCTCCATCCAGAGAGACATCAGGGACTGTAATCATGGCTCTCTGTACTGTCCCCGTCCATACAGCCAGCTGGGTTCTCAGTACACAGGAATAAAGAACTCTCAGGGAAGAAGAAAGGCGGGGGTATGCTTCATGATTAACTGCTCATGGTGTGATTGTGAGTTCAGAAACTCAAGTCCTTTTGTTCACCCGACCTAGAATACCTCACAATCAAATGCCGACCGTATTACCTCCAAAGAGAATTATCTTCGGTTATAGTCCCAGCCGTGTATATTCCCCCTCAAGCCGACACCACGATGGCCCTCAAGGAACTACACTGGACTTTATGCAAACTGGAAACCACATATCCTGCATTTAATGAAGCTGGGGATTTTAACAAAGTAATTTTGAGGAAAACGCTACCGAAGTTCTATCAACACATTGACTGTAGTACTCGCTTAGGGAAAACACTAGACCACTGCTACTCGCCTTTTCGAGATGCCTACAAGGCCCTCCCCTCCCTCCATTCGGCAAATGAGATCACGTCTCCATTTTGCTCCTACGTTCCTATAGGCAGAAACTCAAATAGGAAGTACCCGTGCTAAGGTCTATTCAACGCTGGTCTGACCAATCGGAATCCTTGCTTCAAGATTGTTTTGATCACGCGGACTGGGATATGTGCTGGGTAGCATCTGAGAATAGAATTGACGCTTACATGGACACAGTGACTCAGGAAGTGTATAGGGGATGTTGTTCCAGCGGTGACTATTAAAACCTACCCAAACCAGAAACCATTCGCGCAAAACTGAAGGCGCGAAGCACAGCATTCAACCATGGCAAGTTGACTGGGAATATGGTTGAATTCAAACAGTGTAGTTATTTGTGTAAGTGCTGTGCTTGTTGAATGTCCTTCCCTATAAGTGTGCTGAAAGGCTGTTGTCAATTTGTTTACTGTGAAATAGCATTTTATCTGGTCAAACACCATTATTTCCTAAAGTTTACTAATGGTTGGTAACAGGCTGATTGGTCGGCTATTTGAGCAGTAAAGGGGTTTTTACTATCCTTAAGTAGGGGAATAACTTTTGCTTCCCTCCAGGTCTGAGGGCACACACTTTCTAGTAGGCTTAAATTGAAGATATGGCAAATAGGAGTGGCAATATCGTCCGCTATTATCCTCAGTAATTTCCATCCAAGTACTAGCAAATTATTGATTTCATGAACCTTGTTTCTTAAGATACATATGTTAACGTTGGATATTTTTAAAATATCTGGAATGCTTGACAATTTTTCTTGCTTTACTGGGAAGCTTAGCAGACGTAGACATACTCAGGTTATTTTTATTAGTGCAGTGTGAGCTGCACACAGTGGACTTCCTACTAGGACACACCACCTCAGTGCTAACAGTATTACTCTGTTGATTACTACATACAATAGCTGTAGGATCAGCAGAGGCATTCCGGGCAGTAAGAGGGACATAAATTAGGTTATTTACATTGTGTCTTCCAGCGCCCCTAGGATAATGTACATTTGCTGAATCATAATGACAACTCAGCGACACATTGGTAGGGATTAAATTAGCTGGACTTGGGTCAATGATAAGTCATTGTTTCAACGCAGCCTTATAATGCTGTGAAAGGATCCAGGAACCCAAATTATTTGGGTGGATCCCATCCTCCTTAAAATATGAGCGTTGTTTCCAGAAGGTATCAAAATTGTCAATAAATGTTACACCCACAGAGCAATAATTGTCTCGTAGCCAGTTATGGAGGGCTAAATGTCTGCTGAACCGTTCAATGCCATGATTTAGGGAGGGCAGAGGGCCAGATATTATGGGGCGTTTGTTGGTGTCAATTAGAGACCCAATCAGTTCTTTAAAATCCATCTTCAACTGTTCTGAGCTGGTGGTGAAGGTAGGAAACAACATCTCCACCTCCCCTGCCCTGTGCAACTGGGTCCTGAACTTCCTGATGGGCCGACCTCAGGAGGTAAAGGTAGGCAACAATACCTCCACTTCGCTGATTCTCAACACAAGGGTGCGTGCTCAGCCCCTTCCTGTACTCCCTGTTCACCCATGACTGCGTGGCCACGCACGCCTCCAACTCAATCATCAAGTTTGCAGACGACACAACAGTAGTAGGCCTGATTACTCTTCCATTTGTTATTGCCAAGGTGGAATATTTCCCTTGTGATAGTTTCGTATTGACGCTGGGTGCATTTTATTTATGTAAACGGAATAAACTCTGGACTTCTGTGTTTTACCTCCTGCGCCTGACTCCTTCATTCACACCTCATCACAGAATCACTCACCTGCTGAATGGAGTCAGCAGGAGAAGACCGCATGCCTGGAGTTGTGGCAAGGGTCCAAGAGCATTCCTCGATGCTGGCCAGCTTGGGGGAAGCGATGGATCGGGTTCTTCAGGTAGTAGAACGCCTGGAGAGGAGAGGACCCGATCTATCGAGACCAGCTGGTCAACCGGATCCAGCCACCTACACTCCAGCCCCTGGAGGGATCCAGATATCCTGGCCACCGGCGTTTGATGGGACGGCAGCGCGATGTAAGGGATTTCTGCTCCAACTAGAGTTGTATTTCTCCAGCATCAGGCCGGCTCTACTGGAGCGGGAGAAGGTATCCGTCCTTGTTTCCTGCCTTTGTGGGAGAGCCCTGGAGTGGGCCAACGCGGTGTGGAACAGGGGAGGTGCCGCGTTGGAGGACTATGGGGAGTTTGCTCGCCTCTTTCGGGCCGTTTTCGATCACCCGCCTGAGGGTCGAGAGGCGGACGAACGACTGGTCCATCTGAGGCAGGGGACGAGGACCGCACAGGAATACGCACTGGAGTTTCGGACGCTGGCAGCGGGGTCCGGGTGGAACGAGCGGGCCCTGATCGACCATTTTCGGTGCCACCTAAGGGAGGACGTCCGACGGGAGCTAGCCTGCCGTGATGCCATGCTATCGTTCTCCCAACTGGTGGACATGGCCATCCGGCTGGACAATCTGCTAGCAGCCAGAGGACGTCCTGGTAGGGGTCTGCCCGTTCCCACTCCGGACGACTCTGACCCCGAGCAGATGGAGCTGGGGGGAGCCACCGGTCGAGAGAGCGCAGGAGGACAGCGACAGTGCCACTCTGGTGGCACGAAGGGACAATCCACCTCACATCGCAGTCAACGTTCCTTTGGGTCTGGAGGCGGTAGGCAGGGTACTCATGCATCACCCCAGGTAACGAACACCCAAAATTGTTCAGAGCCCTTTGCGGTGCACTGTACCTTATCTATCTCTTTTCCCGATCACCTGGTAGTTTCCCAGTGTAAGGCGCTTGTCGACTCAGGCGCATCTGGGAACTTTATGGCCAGGGCATTTGCACGCAGTCAAGGTATTTCATTGGTTCCCCTATCCATTCCACTCCCCATCAGAGCACTTGATAGTCGACCATTAGAGTCCGGGTTGGTTAAGGAGGTTACTGTACCAGTCACCATGATTACACAGGAGATCCATGTTGAGCAGATCACTTTTTTGATTATTGAGTCTCCTGCTTACCCTGTAGTCTTAGGTATTCCGTGGTTAGCCCTTCACAACTCCACTTTTTCATGGCCGCAGAGGGTTCTTACGGGGTGGTCACATGAGTGTCCGGGTAGGTGTCACATCTCCCGAGTGGCGCAGTGGTCTAAGGCACTGCATCGCAGTGCTAGCTGTGCCACTAGAGATCCTGATTTGAATCCAGGCTCTGTCGTAGCCGGCCGTGACCGGGAGATCCATGGTGCGGCGCACAATTGGCCCAGCCAAGGGGAGGGAATGGCCGGCAGGGATGTAGCTCAGTTGATAGAGCATGGCGTTTGCAACGCCAGGGTTGTGGGTTTGATTCCCACGGGGGGCCAGTATGAAAAAAAAAAAATGTATGCACTCACTAACTGTAAGTCGCTCTGGATAAGAGTGTCTGCTAAATGACAAAAATGTAAATGTTAAATGTGTCTAGGTGTTTCCGTTGGTGCGACCACGGTGGAAAGTCCAGACGGTTCCCCCACCGTGCGCATTCCCCCGAATACCATGATCTGGTGCTCGCGTTTTCCAAGACGCAAGCGACTAAATTACCACCTCATCAGGAGGGGGATTGCGTGATAAACCTTTGGGTAGACGCTGTACCTCCCAGGAGTCATGTGCATCCCCTGTTGCAGGCTGAAACAGAGGCTATGGAAACATACGTCACCGAGTCCCTGCGCGAGGGGTATATACGTCCCTCCACTTCACCTGCTTCCTCAAGTTTCTTCTTTGTGAAGAAGAAAGATGGCGGTTTACGCCCATGCATTGATTATCGACAATAAGGTGACTGTACGATTTAGTTATCCTCTTCCCCTCAATCCTTCAGTGATTGAGTCAATGCAAGGGGCACGTTTTTTCACCAAATTAGACCTCAGGAGTGCCTACAACCTGGTGCGTATTCGGGAAGGGGGTGAGTGGAAAACTGCATTCAGCACAACCTTGGGGCATTATCAATACCTGGTGATGCCCTACGGTTTGATGAATGCTCCATCCGTTTTCCAGTCCTTTGTGAACGAGGTGTTTCGGGACATGCTTGGTCGCGGTGTGGTGGTCTACATCGATGACATCCTGGTGTATTCCACTACGTGCACCGAGCATGTGTCACTAGTTCGCAAGGTACTGGTCCGACTGCTGGAGAATTATCTTTATGCCAAAGCAGAGAAGTGTGAGTTTTTTCAGCACTCAATCTCCTTCCTTGGATACCGCATTACTACCACAGGTGTGGAGATGGAGGGAGATCGCATTTCAGCCGCGCGTAATTGGCCAACTCCAACCACGGTAAAGGAGGTGCAGCGCTTCCTTGGCTTTGCCAACTACTATCGAAGGTTTATTCGGGGCTTTGGCAAGGTCGCAGCTCCCATTACCTCCTTGTTGAAGGGTGGGCTGTCCCGGCTCTGCTGGTCTGCTGAGGCTGATTTGGCCTTCAGTAGATTGCGGGGTCTGTTCACCTCAGCCCCGGTACTGGCTCACCCCGATTCATCACTACCGTTCGTAGTGGAGGTGGATGCGTCCGAGGTAGGGATAGGCGCTGTCTTATCCCGACGCTCGGGCACGCCACCCAAGCTCCGCCCCTGTGCCTTCTTTTCGAAGAAGCTCAGATCGGCGGAGCAGAACTATGGCGTTGGTGATCGGGAGCTGCTGGCTGTTGTCCAAGCTTTGATGGTGTGGAGGCATTGGCTCGAAGTGGCGAAACACCCTTTCCTCGTCTGGACAGACCACCGTAACCTGGAGCACCGTAATCTTCGCCAGGCCAGGTGGGCCCTCTTCTTCACCCGGTTTGATTTCACACTCTCATACATTCCGGGTACAAAGAACGTGAAGGCTGCATGACACAGAGGAGAGGCCCAGAGACAACACCCCCATACTCCCGGCTTCCTGCATTGTGACGCCGGTAGTATGGGCGATGGACACGGATATAGTGCAGGCATTACGCACAGATCCATCACCACCGCAGTGTTCAGCTGGGCTGCAGTACGTGCCTGCGCTTATCCGTGATCGTCTGATCTACTGGGCACACACGTCACCCTCCTCTGGTCATCGAGGTATCGGTCGTACAATGCGCTGCCTGACCGAGAAGTACTGGTGGCCTACCTTGGCTAAGGACGTGAGGGTGTATGTTTCCTCCTGCTCGGTGTGCACCCAGAGTAAGGCACCTAGGCACCTCCTAGTGGGTAAGCTACAACCTTTTCCAGTTCCACAACGACCATGGTCTCACCTTAGTATTGATTTTCTTACTGATCTTCCCCTCTCCCAAAGTAACACCACTATCCTGGTCGTTGTGGATTGCTTTTCGAAGTCCTGCCACCTCCTTCCTCTGCCCGGTCTCCCCACGGTCCTACAAACTGCGGAGGCTCTGTTTACTCACGTCTTCCGGCACTACGGGGTACCAGAGGATATAGTGTCCGACCGAGGTCCCCAGTTCACGTCTAGAGTCTGGAAGGCGTTCATGGAACGTCTCAGAACTCTCTCCGCCACTCCTCCACTAACCTAACACCCTTCCAATGTGTTTTGGGTTACCAACCGGTCCTGGCACCGTGGCATCAGAGCCAGACCGAGGCTCCTGCGGTGGACGACTGGTTTCGGCGCATGGAGGAGACTTGGGACGCTGCCCACGTTCACCTCCAGGGAGCCGTGCGTCGTCAGAAGGCGAATGCTAACCGCCACCGCAGTGAGGCCCCGGTTTTCGTACCAGGGGATCGGGTCTGGCTCTCGACCCGGAATCTACCCCTCCGCCTGCCCTGCCGGAAGCTGAGCCCGCGGTTTGTGGGGCTCCAAGTGTCATCGAGGTGTGAGACAAGGCTGCAGTTTGAGTCCAAACCTTTTCAACATTTATATCAACGAATTAGCAGACATGTTGGACCATTCTGCAGCCCCATGACTCAAACTATTAGGTAAAATACCTGCTATATGCTGATGACTTGGTTATTCTATCACCAACCAAAGAAGGTCTTCAACAGAACCTTAACATTCTAGAGCAATATGGCCATAATTTGAAAAAAACTAAACAATTAAATACAAATATCATGATTTTCCAGAATAAAAACAGATACATAAATTCACCTTGAACAACACCATAATTAAACACACAAAAATTACTCATACCTTGGTCTGACCACATCTGCATAGGGAAACTTTAATATGGCAGTGAATGCACTCAAAGAAAAAGCCCACAGAGCATTGTATGCAATAAAAATGAAATTTTTCCAAATCAACATCCCAATATTTGACAGCGTAATCATACCAATAGCTCTTTACGGAAGTGAGGTTTGGGGGCCACTCAATGAACTGGATTTTAAAATGTGGGACAAACATCCAATTGAAGCCCTACATGCAGAATTCTGTCTGAAAATTCTAGAGAAGTCCAGAGAAATACATAAACTAATGCATGTAGGGCAGAATTGAGCCGCTTTCCAGTGGTAATGAAAATACAGAAAAGATCATTACAATTTTGGTTACACCTAAATTCAAGTCCAAATTCAAGTCTGCAATTGAAAGCACATCAAAACCAAGAACTGAGCCCAGAAACGAGCCCTCTCAGTCAGCTGGTGTTGGACCTAACCAACCAAGCTGACACCAGCACTGCTTCAAAATAAAGAATCCAATAAAAGAAATCATGAACCAATCAAAGGACTCATATTTACAACATTGGAAAAACAAAACAAAATCCCAAAGCCGACTAAATTGCTACCTGGCCCTGAACAGAGAATATGAATTGGCTGATTATCGTGTGTGAGAGGAGCGTGTATGTGGTCGCTGCACGACAGGGGAGGTAGAAACAGAGATGCACTTTCTCCTTTACTGTGAGAATTATTCCTCACAAAGAGATGAATTATTCACAGAAATTACTACATTTATTCGAAATTGTATCTTATTAAATCTTAACTTATTAAACCCAGAGGAAAAACACAAAATACTCATGGGCGAAGGAGCAACGACTCCTCTTGCTGCCAAATATGTATTTGCCTGCCTGTCACGCCCTGACGTATGGAACTCTTGTTTGTTTAGTCAGGGTGTGGAAATCTATGTGATGTTTTCTATGTTTAGGATCTAGATTCGTATTTCTATGTCTGGCCGGGTGTGATTCCCAATCAGAGGCAGCTGTCGCTCGTTGTCTCTGATTGGGGATCATACATAAGTAGCCTGTTTGACTACTATGTTTGTGGGATATTTTTCCTGTGTTGGGCTTGTATTGCGTATAGCCTTGGACCTCAAGTTACGTTGGTTTGTTGTTTCGGTTGTTTGTGTTTATTAATAATAAACATGTTCGCATCGCACGCTGCACCTTGGTCTGACCCGTCTCTCAACGATCGTGACACTGCCATAGCCTGAGGGACACTGAATAATAACATCTGCATAGTAAACAGTAACTTACTTATTATTCATATTATTGTTATTATTACTATTATTATTATTACTATTATTATTAGTATTATTGTTATCATTGTGATTATTATTCTAAATGGTAGTTGTATGGGTAGTAGGGGTGATGGTAGTTTAATGATGGTGGTGGTAGAAGTAATATTGATGATGGTAGAATTGATGTAATGGTGAGGATGACAGTTAATTCATTGTACAGTGGGGAAAAAAGTATTTAGTCAGCCACCAATTGTGCAAGTTCTCCCACTTAAAAAGATGAGAGAGGCCTGTAATTTTCATCATAGGTACACGTCAACTATGACAGACAAAATGAGAAAAATTTTCCAGAAAATCATATTGCAGGATTTTTAATGAATTTATTTGCAAATTATGGTGGAAAATAAGTATCTGGTCAATAACAAAAGTTTCTCAATACTTTGTTATATAACCTTTGTTGGCAATGACACAGGTCAAACGTTTTCTGTAAGTCTTCACAAGGTTTTCACACACTGTTGCTGGTATTTTGGCCCATTCCTCCATGCAGGTCTCCTCTAGAGCAGTGATGTTTTGGGGCTGTCGCTGGGCAACACAGACTTTCAACTCCCTCCAAAGATTTTCTATGGGGTTGAGATCTGGAGACTGGCTAGGCCACACCAGGACCTTGAAACCAGAAACAAAATTGTAGACCTGCACCAGGCTGGGAAGACTGAATCTGCAATAGGTAAGAAGCTTGGTTTGAAGAAATCAACTGTGGGAGCAATTATTAGGAAATGGAAGACATACAAGACCACTGATAATCTCCCTCGATCTGGGGCTCCACGCAAGATCTCACCCCGTGGGGTCAAAATGATCACAAGAACGGTGAGCAAAAATCCCAGAACCACACGGGGGGACCTAGTGAATGACCTGCAGAGAGCTGGGACCAAAGTAACAAAGCCTACCATCAGTAACACACTACGCCGCCAGGGACTCAAATCCTGCAGTGCCAGACGTGTCCCCCTGCTTAAGCCAGTACATGTCCAGGCCCGTCTGAAGTTTGCTAGAGTGCATTTGGATGATCCAGAAGAGGATTGGGAGAATGTCATATGGTCAGATGAAACCAAAATAGAACTTTTTGGTAAAAACTCAACTCGTCGTGTTTGGAGGACAAAGAATGCTGAGTTGCATCCAAAGAACACCATACCTACTGTGAAGCATGGGGGTGGAAACATCATGCTTTGGGGCTGTTTTTCTGCAAAGGGACCAGGACGACTGATCCGTGTAAAGGAAAGAATGAATGGGGCCATGTATCGTGAGATTTTGAGTGAAAACCTCCTTCCATCAGCAAGGGCATTGAAGATGAAACGTGGCTGGGTCTTTCAGCATGACAATGATCCCAAACACACCGCCCGGGCAACGAAGGAGTGGCTTCGTAAGAAGCATTTCAAGGTCCTGGAGTGGCCTAGCCAGTCTCCAGATCTCAACCCCATATAAAATCTTTGGAGGGAGTTGAAAGTCCGTGTTGCCCAGCGACAGCCCCAAAACATCACTGCTCTAGAGGAGATCTGCATGGAGGAATGGGCCAAAATACCAGCAACAGTGTGTGAAAACCTCGTGAAGACTTACAGAAAACGTTTGACCTGTGTCATTGCCAACAAAGGGTATATAACAAAGTATTGAGAAACTTTTGTTATTGACCAAATACTTATTTTCCACCATTATTTCTAAATAAATTCATTGATTTTCTGGAATTTTTTTTCTCATTTTGTCTGTCATAGTTGACGTGTACCTATGATGAAAATTACAGGCCTCTCTCATCTTTTTAAGTGGGAGAACTTGCACAATTGGTGGCTGACTAAATACTTTTTTTCCCCACTGTACAGTGTGTATGTATGTATGTATGTATATTATTTTACTGCTCTAGGGATATAATTATTGTTTGGATAACCTTATTTACTATTATGTATTGATTTTTACCTTACATTGTTTCCCTCTTTATGCGATGCGCACTGCAGAAAACACCAGAAGAAGAATTATCATTTAATTACCACAGTGAATTGTTGTAATGTTTGTTTATGTGTCAATTAATCCCATAACGGATGGGTTGCCAACTGGCGATTTGACACCGATTTTTATTTTCATTCATTCATTCATTTATTCATGCACATACAAACGACAACATCTCACAAACATCAACTAAATCACACAGATATATAGAATATATAGATATATAGACCCACCTGCCCAGACCCACCTGCTCAGACCCACCTGCTCAGACCCACCTGCTCAGACCCACCTGCTCAGATCACCTGCTCAGACCCACCAGCTCAGACCCACCTGCTCAGACCCACCTGCTCAGACCCACCTGCTCAGACCCACCTGCTCAGACCCACCTGCTCAGACCCACCTGCTCAGACCCACCTGGTCAGACCCACCTGGTCCAGACCCACCTGCCCAGACCCACCTGCCCAGACCCACCTGCCCAGACCCACCTGGTCAGACCCACCTGGTCAGACCCACCTGCCCAGACCCACCTGGTCAGACCCACCTGGTCAGACCCACCTGCCCAGACCCATCTCCAGCATCACTCTCCGCCACATGGGTTCAAACTGCAGCATTTAGTTTCTCTCCGTCACCCACACACTTTCAACCTTTAGATAATAAAGCATTTTACCTTTCCATTGTGTTAATGATGGAGGATTGGTTGATTTCCAGTTTTTAAGTATATATATTTTTTAAGATGATTGACAAAAAAAGTATCGTCAAACCCATCAGGGTATCTCACTGCACCCCCATATGCCATGTTTTAAAATATGCAGACAGACGGATTAAAAGTATATTTACGTTGTAATACTGTATATAGCTCGACATTGATCTGGTACTGGTACTTCCTGTATATAGCTCGACATTGATCTGGTACTGGTACTTCCTGTATATAGCTCCACATTGATCTGGTACTGGTACTCCCTGTAAATAGCTCCACATTGATCTGGTACTGGTACTCCCTGTATATAGCTACACATTGATCTGGTACTGGTACTCCCTGTATATATCTCCACATTGATCTGGTACTGGTACTCCCTGTATATAGCTCGACATTGATCTGGTACTGGTACTCCCTATATATATCTCCACATTGATCTGGTACTGGTACTCCCTGTATATAGCTCCACATTGATCTGGTACTCCCTGTATATAGCTCCACATTGATCTGGTACTGGTACTCCCTGTATATAGATCCACATTGATCTGGTACTGGTACTTGCTGTATATAGCTTCACATTGATCTGGTACTGGTACTTCTGACGGACAACTTTCTAACTCCGCCCATAACATTTGGACTGTATAACGTTCCCAGAAGGCATGTACATTGGCTTGCGAAAGTATTCACCCCCCCTTGGCATTTTTCCTATTTCGTTGCCTTACAACCTGGAATTAAAATGGTTTTTTGGGGGTTTGTATCATTTGATTTACACAACATGCCTACCACTTTGAAGATGCAAAATATTTTTTATTGTGAAAAAAAAAACAGAAAACTTGAGCGTGCACAACTATTCACTCCCCCAAAGTCAATCCTTTGTGGAGCAACCTTTTGCAGCAATTACAGCTGCAAGTCTCTTGGGGTATGTCTCTATAAGCTTGGCACATCTAGCCACTGGGATTTTGCCCATTCTTCAAGGCAAAACTGCTCCAGCTCCTTCAAGTTGGATGGGTTCCACTGGTGTACAGCAATCTTTAAGTCATACCACAGATTCTCAATTGGATTGAGGTCTGGGCTTTGACTAGGCCATTCCAAGACATTTAAATGTTTCCCCTTAAACCACTCGAGTGTTGCTTTAGCAGTATGCTTAGGGTTATTGTCTTGCTGGAAGGTGAACCTCCGTCCCAGTCTCAAATCTCTGGAAGACTGAAACAGGTTTCCCTCAAGAATGTCGCTGTATTTAGCTCCATCCATCATTCCTTCAATTCTGACCAGTGTCCCAGTCCCTGCCGATGAAAAACACCTCCACAGCATGATGCTGCCACCACCATGCTTCACTGTGGGGATGGTGTTCTCGGGGTGATGAGAGGTGTTGGGTTTGCGCCAGACATAGCGTTTTCCTTGATGTCCAAAAATCTAAATTTTAGTCTCATCTAAAACGTGTTTGCTTATTTTTTTCTTTAAGCAATGGCTTTTTCTGGCCACTCTTCCGTAAAGCCCAGCTCTGTGGAGTGTACGACTTAAAGTGGTCCTATGGACAGATACTCCAATCTCCGCTGTGGAGCTTTGCAGCTCCTTCAGGGTTATCTTTGGTCTCTTTGTTGCCTCTCTGATTAATGCCCTCCTTGCCTGGTCCGTGAGTTTTGGTGGGCGGCCCTCTCTTGGCAGGTTTGTTGTGGTGCCATATTCTTTCAATTTTTTTATAATGGATTCAATGGTGCTCTGTGGGATGTTCAAAGTTTCTGATATTTTTTTGTAAACCAACCCTGATCTGTACCACAACTTTGTCCCTGATCTGTTTGGAGAGCTCCTTGGTCTTCATGGTGCCACTTGCTTGGTGGTGCCCCTTGCTTAGTGGTGTTGCAGACTCTGGGGCCTTACAGAACAGGTGTATATATACTGCGATCATGTGACAGATCATGTGACACTTAGATTGCACACAGGTGGACTTTATTTAACTAATTATGTGACTTCTGAAGGTAATTGATTGCACCAGATCTTATTTAGGGTCTTCATAGCAAAGGGGGTGAATACATATGCACGCACCACTTTTCCATTATTTATTGTTTAGCATTTCTGAAACAAGTTATGTTTTTCATTTCACTTTACCAATTTGGACTATTTTGTGTATCTCCATTACATGAAATCTAAATAAAAATCCATTTAAATTACAGGTTGTAATGCAACAAAATAGGAAAAAAACGCCAATGGGGATGAATACTTTTGCAAGGCACTGTATTATTATAAAAATAATATGAACCTGGTAATGAAAAATGAACCTGGTCATCTAATTTCATTCACAGCGGGCCTAAGACCTATGGGTTTAACCTTCTGATCGAACGATTATATTGAAGATAGAAGGCGACTCTTGTGAGTTCCGGAAGCCGATCTGTTACCCAACAAAACAACAAAGGGTATATAGCCTAATGGTTGTCATGACTACAGACAGCAACTACTATTCCTCATTTCTCTGCATGTCTATTCAACATCTGGCTAAACAGAAACCATGCCAGGAATTAAGAATTATATATATTTTTCAATGCAAATGCGGCACATTGACAACTCAAATCGTTTTGAAAGCGCCTTCTAATATTAGCCAACAAATAAAGCTACTTAAACAATAACTTCAAAAACATTCCATTCATCACTCAGATTTCTTCAAATTGCTTTTCAGGAAAAAAGGATGTCATCCATCGTGCCCGGTCGCAGGTCGCAGGTCGCAGGCTCGCAGCTGGCTTCTCTCTGACACCACAAGTCCATCTGCAGGTGACGCTTTATCCTTTGGAACAACACAATGACCAGGCTGTTTGCTTGTCTCCAAGGAGAGTGTTGCCTCTTGGAAGCGATGAAGGAAATCAACAATATCCACAAGTATTGTTTCACCGTAGCTGGCCTTGTGTTATCTGCAGTTATGAGATGGGAACAGTCCAACTCCGTGGTGAACAGCACCACCCTCTCTACGAGCACCCACTCTTTGTTTATGTCATGGACAGTAAGGCATAAGTATTCTATTTTTCTAATAGTCATCTACATGCCCATTTATTTTACCCAAGTTCTCTCTCATCTCCGGGACCACCCGCCAACTGAAAAAAAGGCACCATGAACTCAATATCACAGACCTGATTTGCCCTGACAAAAATGCATCAACCCCCTAAAAATATGTAAATGTATTATAATCTACATATTATTCAAAATAACCTTATAATAGGTCATTATGTATATTCTGTATATCACTAGAAAGAACCATACAGTATTTGTTCATCAACATCTTTATGTTTTCCTTAATAAAATAATGATTAAAGACTAGATGTGCTCAAAGATGCCCTCTGGTGTTTCAAATGAGCATTAATGGCGAGCGCTGAGACTCACGTCAGCATATCCCAGCATACCTCACTCAGCATATCGAATGCTATACTGCTGTATGATGCAACTGTGTGGGCATGTGGGCTGAGCAGAAATGTAACCAAAAACACATAAAAAAAACATAAAGCAAAGTACGTCTTTGGCCTTTTAAACTCTGACTCCTCTCCTAATGAACCCCCCAAAAAGTGGATACATACACTACCGGTCCAAAGTTTTAGAACACCTACTCATTCAAGGGTTTTTCTTTATTTTTACTATTTTTTACATTGTAGAATTATAGTGAAGACATCAACACTATAAAATAACTCATATGGAATCATGTACTAACCAAAAGAGTGTTAAACTAATCAAAATATATTTTATATTTGAGATTCTTCAACTAGCCACCCTTTGCCTTGATGACAGCTTTGCACATTATTGGCAGTCTCTCAACCAGCTTCATGAGGTAGTCACCTGGAATGCATTTCAATTAACAGGCGTGCCTTCTTAAAAGTTAATTTGTGGAATTTCTTTCCTTCTTAATGCGTTTGAGCCAATCAGTTGTGTTGTGACAAGGTAGGGGGGAATACAGAAGATAGCCCTATTTGGTAAAAGACCAAGTCCATATTATGGCAAGAACAGCTCAAATAAGCAAAGAGAAACGACAGTCCATCATTACTTTAAGACATGAAGCTCAGTTGGTAGAGCATGGTGTTTGCAACGCCAGGGTTGTGGGTTTGATTCCCACGGGGGGCCAGTATGAAAATAAAAAAAATAATGTATGCACTCACTAACTGTAAGTCGCTCTGGATAAGAGCGTCTGCTAAATGATGTAAATGTAAATGTAAATGTCAATACAGAACATTTCAAGAACTTTGAACGTTTCTAAGTGCAGTAGCAAAAACCATCAAGCGCTATGATGAAACTGGCTCTCATGAGGACCGCCACAGGAATGGAAGACCCAGAGTTACCTCTGCTGCAGAGGATATGTTCATTAGAGTTACCAGCCTCAGAAATTGCAGCCCAAATAAACTCTTCACAGAGTTCAAGTAACAGACACATCTCAACATCAACTGTTCAGAGGAGACTGTGTGAATCAGGCCTTCATGGTCGAATTGCTGCAAAGAAACCACTACTAAAGGGTCTTCTACCCCCCCATATAATATATATTTTTTTAAAGGGTGGTTATCCCACTGGCTATCCTAAGTTGAATGCACCAACTTGTAAGTCGCTCTGGATAAGAGCATCTGCTAAATGACTTAAATGTAAATGTAAAGGACACCAATAAGTAGAAGAGACTTGCTTGGGCCAAGAAACACGAGCAATGGACCGGTGGAAATTTGTCCTTTGGTCTGGAGTCCAAATTGGAGATTTTTGGTTCCAACCGCCGTGTCTTTGGGACGCTGTGTGGGTGAAAGGATGATCTCCGCATGTGTAGTTCCCACCGTAAAGCACAGAGGAGGAGGGGTGATGGTGTGGGGGTGCTTTGCTGGTGACACTGTCAGTGATTTATTTAGATTTCAAGGCACACTTAACCAGCATGGCTACCACCGCATTCTGCAGCGATACGCTATCCCATCTGGTTTGGTCTTAGTGGGACTATCATTTATTTTTCAACAGGACAATGACCCAACACACCTCCAGGCTGTGTAAGGGCTATTTTACCAAGAAGGAGAGTGATGGAGTGCTGCATCAGATGACCTGGCCTCCACAATCCCCCGACCTCAACCAAATTGAGATGGTTTGGGATGAGTTGGACCGCAGAGTGAAGGAAAAGCAGCCAACAAGTGCTCAGCATATGTGGGAACTCCTTCAACACTGTTGGAAAAGCATTCCTGTCACGGATTCTGCCGAGACTGCTCCTCCTCCTTGCTCGGGCAGGCTTCGGCGTTCGTCGTCCCCGGAGTACTAGCTGCTACCGATCGATGTTTCGGTGTTTGCCTTGTTTGGTCTTTATTGTTTACACCAGTTTCTCATTATGTTACATTGTATTCCCTTTAAGTACCCCTGTCTCTCATTGTTTGTTGTGTGTGGTTGTTTTCCGTGAGGTCGACAGTTGCTGTTTGTATGCGTGTATTGTTCCTCCCTGTTTGGTTTGGTTTTGTATGTTCCTTTACTGTGCTAGTAAAGTACGTCTGCCAGTAGCTCGGTGTCCTGCGCTTGACTTCGTTCACCGCATACACGTCACCTTGACAATTCCAGGTGAAGCTGGTTGAGAGAATGCCAAGGGTATCCAAAGCTGTCATCAAGGCAAAGGGTGGCTATTTGAAGAATCTCAAAAATAAAATATATTTTGATTTGTTTAACAATTGTTTGGTTACTACATGATTCCATATGTGTTATTTTATCCTTTTGATGTCTTCACTATTATTCCACAATGTAGATAATAGTATAAATAAAGACAAAACCTTGAATGAGTAGGTGTTCTAAAACTTTGGATCGGTAGTGTACATCGTACATACATTACAATATACACACATTTGAAGAAAGATCTAAAGTACTGTGGTTGGTTTGGTATTATATTATCAATACAACTAAAGGATGGTGCCTGGTGGGGGTCTACTGGGGAAGGGGATGAGTGGAGGGGATGAGAGGAGGGGATGAGTGGAGGGAATGAGAGGAGGGGATGAGTGGAGGGGATGAGAGGAGGGGATGAGTGGAGGGGATGAGTGGAGGGGATGAGAGGAGGGGATGAGAGGAGGGGATGAGTGGAGGGGATGAGTGGAGGGGATGAGAGGAGGGGATGAGAGGAGGGGATGAGAGGAGGGGATGAGTGGAGGGGATGAGTGGAGGGGATGAGAGGAGGGGATGAGTGGAGGGGATGAGTAGAGGGGATGAGAGGAGGGGATGAGTGGAGGGGATGAGTGGAGGGGATGAGAGGAGGAGATGAGAGGAGGGGATGAGTGGAGGGGATGAGCGGAGGGGATGAGGAGGGATGAGAGGAGGGGATGAGAGGAGGGGATGAGTGGAGGGGATGAGTGGAGGGGATGAGCGGAGGGGATGAGTGGAGGGGATAAGAGGAGGGGATGAGCGGAGGGGATGAGCGGAGGGGATGAGCGGAGGGGATGAGTGGAGGCCTCTGAGAGACTGAAGGGGATGAGTGGAGGGGATGAGTGGAGTCCTCTGTGGAGGATGAGTGGAGGCCCCAGAGAGACGGAAGGGGATGAGTGGAGGGGATGAGTGGAGGGGATGAGTGGAGGCCTCAGAGACACTGAGGGGGATGAGTGGAGGCCTCAGAGAGACTGAAGGGGATGAGTGGAGGCCTCTGAGAGACTGAAGGGGATGAGTGGAGGCCTCAGAGAGACAGAAGGGGATGAGTGGAGAACTCAGAGAGACTGAAGGGGATGAGTGGAGAACTCAGAGAGACTGAAGGGGATAAGTGGAGACCTCAGAGAGACTGAAGGGGATGAGTGGAGGCCTCAGAGAGACTGAAGGGGATGAGTGGAGGCCTCAGAGAGACTGAAGGGGATGAGTGAAGGGGATGAGTGGAGGCCTCAGAGAGACTGAAGGGGATGAGTGGAGGCCTCAGACAGACTGAAGGGGATGAGTGGAGACCTCAGAGAGACTGAAGGGGATGAGTGGAGGGGATGAGTGGAGGCCTCAGAGAGACTGAAGGGGATGAGTGGAGGGGATGAGTGGAGGCCTCAGAGAGACTGAAGGGGATGAGTGGAGGGGATGAGTGGAGGCCTCAGAGAGACTGAAGGGGATGAGTGGAGGGGATGAGTGGAGGCCTCAGAGAGACTGAGGGGGATGAGTGGAGGGGATGAGTGGAGGCCTCAGAGAGACTGAGGGGGATGAGTGGAGGCCTCAGAGAGACTGAAGGGGATGAGTGGAGGCCTCCGAGAGACTGAAGGGGATGAGTGGAGGGGATGAGTGGAGAGTCCTAAGAGAGACTGAAGGGGATGAGTGGAGGCCACAGACAGACTGAAGGGGATGAGTGGAGACCTCAGAGAGACTGAAGGGGATGAGTGGAGAACTCAGAGAGACTGAAGGGGATGAGTGGAGACCTCAGAGAGACTGAAGGGGATGAGTGGAGAACTCAGAGAGACTGAAGGGGATGAGTGGAGGCCTCAGAGAGACTGAAGGGGATGAGTGGAGAACTCAGAGAGACTGAAGGGGATGAGTGGAGACCTCAGAGAGACTGAAGGGGATGAGTGGAGACCTCAGAGAGACTGAAGGGGATGAGTGGAGACCTCAGAGAGACTGAAGGGGATGAGTGGAGACCTCAGAGAGACTGAAGGGGATGAGTGGAGAACTCAGAGAGACTGAAGGGGATGAATGGAGGCCCCACACACAGCTCAGAGAGACTGTCTGATGTCCTCTCAGTCACCACATCCCAATCCCCTGGATATAGCCCCTCTCTATTCTCACCAATAACCAACATTAAATCTTAGTATTATTACATTTACATTTACGTCATTTAGCAGACACTCTTATCCAGAGCGACTTACAAATTGGTGCATTCACCTTATGATAGCCAGTGGGACAACCACCTTTTATTTTATTTTTTATTTTTTATTATTATTGACAAACAAGGAATAATAACAATTCCACATCCTTTCCTAATCTCTCCAGAACTCTTATTAATTTTACAACAGGTTTACAGGTCATAAAAAAAAGAAATACAATTCTATTGCAGTATAATGAAGTCCTTCCTTCTCTCACTCCCAAAACATATCCATCCCTCTCTGCTACCCCTCTCTGTTCTCCCCCCTTTAACCCCCCCTCCCCCCAAGCCAAGTTTATCCCAACCTCCATCTTTTCCCTCCTCCCTCCTTCTCAGACACATCTATAAATATACTTCCTCATGCGATCTACTTCATCCACACACAACTTATACCCTATACCTCCAGACACAACATCTACCTTATACCTCCAGACAACATACCCCCTATACCTCCACACAACATATACCCTATACCTACAGACACAACATCTACCTTATACCTCCAGACAACATACCCCCTACACCTCCACACAACATACCCCCTATACCTCCACACAACATATACCCTATACCTCCAGACACAACATATACCCTATACCTCCACACAACATATACCCTATACCACCACACAACATATACCCTATACCTCCAGACACAACATATACCCTATACCTCCACACAACATATACCCTATTCCTCCACACAACATATACCCTATACCTCCAGACACAACATATACCCTATACCTCCAAACAACATGGACAACATATACCCTATACCACCACACAACATATACCCTATACCTCCAGACACAACATATACCCTATACCTCCACACAACATATACCCTATACCTCCAGACACAACATATACCCTATACCCCCACACAACATGGACAACATATACCCTATACCACCACACAACATATACCCTATACCTCCAGACACAACATATACCCTATACCTCCACACAACATATACCCTATACCTCCAGACACAACATATACCCTATACCCCCACACAACATATACACTATACCCCCACACAACATATACCCTATACCTCCACAGAACATATACCCTATACCTCCACACATCATATACCCTATACCTCCAGACAACATATACCCTATACCTCCAGACACAACATATACCCTATACCCCCACACAACATATACCCTATATCTCCACAGAACATATACCCTATACCTCCACACATCATATACCCTATACCTCCACACATCATATACCCTATACCTCCAGACAACATATACCCTATACCTCCAGACACAACATATACCCTATACCTCCAGACACAACATATACCCTATACCTCCAGACACAAGATATACCCTATACCACCACACAACATATACCCTATACCTCCAGACACAACATATACCCTATACCTCCACACAACATATACCCTATACCTCCAGACACAACATATACCCTATACCCCCACACAACATATACCCTATACCCCCACACAACATATACCCTATACCTCCACAGAACATATACCCTATACCTCCACACATCATATACCCTATACCTCCAGACAACATATACCCTATACCTCCAGACACAACATATACCCTATACCCCCACACAACATATACCCTATACCTCCACAGAACATATACCCTATACCTCCACACATAATATACCCTATACCTCCACATATCATATACCCTATACCTCCACACACAACATATACCCTATACCTCCACACACAACATATACCCTATACCTCCAGACAACATATACCCTATACCTCCAGACACAACATATACCCTATACCGCCACACAACATATACCCTATACCTCCACACAACATATACCCTATACCTCCAGACACAACATATACCCTATACCTCCACACAACATATACCCTATACCTCCACACAACATGTACCCTATACCTCCAGACACAACATATACCCTATACCTCCACACATCATATACCCTATACCTCCACACATCATATACCCTATACACCCACACAACATATACCCTATACCTCCAGACACAACATATACCGTATTCCTCCACACAACATATACCCTATACCTCCAGACACAACATATACCCTATACCTCCACAAACAACATATACCCTATACCTCCACACAACATACACCCTATACCTCCACACACAACATATACCCTATTCCTCCACACAACATATACCCTATACCTCCACACACAACATATACCCTATACCTCCAGACACAACATATACCCTATTCCTCCACACAACATATATCCTATACCTCCAGACACAACATATACCCTATACCTCCACACACAACATATACCCTATACCTCCACACACAACATATACCCTATTCCTCCACACAACATACACCCTATACCTCCACACAACATATACCCTATACCTCCACACATAACATATACCCTATACCTCCACACACAACCTATACCCTATACCTCCAGACACAACATATACCCTATACCTCCACACACAACATATACCCTATTCCTCCACACAACATACACCCTATTCCTCCACACAACATACACCCTATACCTCCACACACAACATATACCCTATAACTCCACACAACAGATACCCTATACCTCCAGACACAACATATACCCTATTCCTCCACACAACATATACCCTATACCTCCAGACACAACATATACCCTATACCTCCACATCATATACCCTATACCTCCACACAACATATACCCTATACCTCCAGACACAACATATACCCTATACCTCCACATCATATACCCTATACCTCCACACAACATATACCCTATACCTCCAGACACAACATATACCCTATACCTCCAGACACAACATATACCCTATACCTCCACACATCATATACCCTATACCTCCACACAACATATACCCTATACCTCCACACAACATATACCCTATACCACCACACAACATATACCCTATACCTCCAGACACAACATATACCCTATACCTCCAGACACAACATATACCCTATACCTCCAGACACAACATATACCCTATACCTCCACACAACATATACCCTATACCTCCACACACAACATATACCCTATACCTCCAGACACAACAGATACCCTATACCTCCACACAACGTATACCCTATACCTCCAGACACATCATATACCCTATACCTCCACACAACATATACCCTATACCTCCAGACACAACATATACCCTATTCCTCCACATCATATACCCTATACCTCCACAACATATACCCTATACCCCCACACACAACATATACCCTATACCCCCAGACACATCATATACCCTATACCTCCACACAACATATACCCTATACCTCCAGACACAACATATACCCTATTCCTCCACATCATATACCCTATACCTCCACAACATATACCCTATATCCCCACAACATATACCCTATACCCCCACACACAACATATACCCTATACCTCCACACAACATATACCCTATACCTCCAGACACAACATATACCCTATACCTCCACACAACATATACCCTATACCTCCACACAACATATACCCTATACCCCCACACAACATATACCCTATACCTCCAGACACAACATATACCCTATTCCTCCACACAACATATACCCTATACGTCCACACATCATATACCCTATACCTCCAGACACAACATATACCCTATACCTCCACACAACATATACCCTATACCCCCACACAACATATACCCTATACCTCCACACAACATATACCCTATACCTCCACACAACATATACCCCATTCCACCACATCATATACCCTATACCTCCACACAACATATACCCTATACCTCCAGACACAACATATACCCTATTCCTCCACACAACATATACCCTATACCTCCACACATCATATACCCTATACCTCCAGACACAACATATACCCTATACCTCCACACAACATATACCCTATACCACCACACAACATATACCCTATACCTCCAGACACAACATATACCCTATACCTCCACACAACATATACCCTATTCCTCCACACAACATATACCCTATACCTCCAGACACAACATATACCCTATACCTCCACATCATATACCCTATACCTCCACACAACATATACCCTATACCTCCAGACACAACATATACCCTATACCTCCACATCATATACCCTATACCTCCACACAACATATACCCTATACCTCCAGAAACAACATATACCCTATACCTCCAGACACAACATATACCCTATACCTCCACACATCATATACCCTATACCTCCACACAACATATACCCTATACCTCCACACAACATATACCCTATACCACCACACAACATATACCCTATACCTCCAGACACAACATATACCCTATACCTCCAGACACAACATATACCCTATACCTCCAGACACAACATATACCCTATACCTCCACACAACATATACCCTATACCTCCACACAACATATACCCTATACCTCCAGACACAACAGATACCCTATACCTCCACACAACGTATACCCTATACCTCCAGACACATCATATACCCTATACCTCCACACAACATATACCCTATACCTCCAGACACAACATATACCCTATTCCTCCACATCATATACCCTATACCTCCACAACATATACCCTATACCCCCACACACAACATATACCCTATACCCCCAGACACATCATATACCCTATACCTCCACACAACATATACCCTATACCTCCAGACACAACATATACCCTATTCCTCCACATCATATACCCTATACCTCCACAACATATACCCTATATCCCCACAACATATACCCTATACCCCCACACACAACATATACCCTATACCTCCACACAACATATACCCTATACCTCCAGACACAACATATACCCTATACCTCCACACAACATATACCCTATACCTCCACACAACATATACCCTATACCCCCACACAACATATACCCTATACCTCCAGACACAACATATACCCTATTCCTCCACACAACATATACCCTATACGTCCACACATCATATACCCTATACCTCCAGACACAACATATACCCTATACCTCCACACAACATATACCCTATACCCCCACACAACATATACCCTATACCTCCACACAACATATACCCTATACCTCCACACAACATATACCCCATTCCACCACATCATATACCCTATACCTCCACACAACATATACCCTATACCTCCAGACACAACATATACCCTATTCCTCCACACAACATATACCCTATACCTCCACACATCATATACCCTATACCTCCAGACACAACATATACCCTATACCTCCACACAACATATACCCTATACCACCACACAACATATACCCTATACCTCCAGACACAACATATACCCTATACCTCCACACAACATATACCCTATTCCTCCACACAACATATACCCTATACCTCCAGACACAACATATACCCTATACCTCCACACAACATGGACAACATATACCCTATACCCCCACACACAACATATACCCTATTCCTCCACACAACATACACCCTATACCTCCACACAACATATACCCTATACCTCCACACATCATATACCCTATACCTCCAGACAACATATACCCTATACCTCCAGACACAACATATACCCTATACCCCCACACAACATATACCCTATACCTCCACAGAACATATACCCTATACCTCCACACATCATATACCCTATACCTCCACACATCATATACCCTATACCTCCAGACAACATATACCCTATACCTCCAGACACAACATATACCCTATACCTCCAGACACAACATATACCCTATACCTCCAGACACAACATATACCCTATACCACCACACAACATATACCCTATACCTCCAGACACAACATATACCTATACCTCCACACAACATATACCCTATACCTCCAGACACAACATATACCCTATACCTCCACACAACATATACCCTATACCACCACACAACATATACCCTATACCTCCACAGAACATATACCCTATACCTCCACATATCATATACCCTATACCTCCACACATCATATACCCTATACCGCCACACACAACATATACCCTATACCTCCACACACAACATATACCCTATACCTCCAGACAACATATACCCTATACCTCCAGACACAACATATACCCTATACCTCCACACAACATATACCCTATACCTCCAGACACAACATATACCCTATACCTCCACACAACATATACCCTATACCTCCACACAACATATACCCTATACCTCCACACAACATGTACCCTATACCTCCAGACACAACATATACCCTATACCTCCACACATCATATACCCTATACCTCCACACATCATATACCCTATACCTCCAGACACAACATATACCGTATTCCTCCACACAACATATACCCTATACCTCCAGACACAACATATACCCTATACCTCCACACACAACATATACCCTATACCTCCACACAACATACACCCTATACCTCCACACACAACATATACCCTATTCCTCCACACAACATATACCCTATACCTCCACACACAACATGTACCCTATACCTCCAGACACAACATATACCCTATTCCTCCACACAACATATATCCTATACCTCCAGACACAACATATACCCTATACCTCCACACACAACATATACCCTATACCTCCACACACAACATATACCCTATTCCTCCACACAACATACACCCTATACCTCCACACAACATATACCCTATACCTCCACACATAACATATACCCTATACCTCCACACACAACATATACCCTATACCTCCAGACACAACATATACCCTATACCTCCACACACAACATATACCCTATTCCTCCACACAACATACACCCTATTCCTCCACACAACATACACCCTATACCTCCACACACAACATATACCCTATAACTCCACACAACATATACCCTATACCTCCAGACACAACATATACCCTATACCTCCACACAACATATACCCTATACCTCCACACATCATATACCCTATACCCCCACACAACATATACCCTATACCTCCAGACACAACATATACCCTATACCTCCACACAACATATACCCTATACCACCACACAACATATACCCTATACCTCCAGACACAACATATACCCTATACCTCCACACAACATATACCCTATTCCTCCACACAACATATACCCTATACCTCCAGACACAACATATACCCTATACCTCCACACAACATGGACAACATATACCCTATACCACTACACAACATATACCCTATACCTCCAGACACAACATATACTCTATACCTCCACACAACATATACCCTATACCTCCAGACACAACATATACCCTATACCCCCACACAACATATACCCTATACCCCCACACAACATATACCCTATACCTCCACAGAACATATACCCTATACCTCCACACATCATATACCCTATACCTCCAGACAACATATACCCTATTCCTCCACACAACATATACCCTATACCTCCACACATCATATACCCTATACCTCCAGACACAACATATACCCTATACCTCCACACATCATATACCCTATACCTCCACACAACATATACCCTATACCTCCACACAACATATACCCTATACCACCACACAACATATACCCTATACCTCCAGACACAACATATACCCTATACCTCCAGACACAACATATACCCTATACCTCCAGACACAACATATACCCTATACCTCCACACAACATATACCCTATACCTCCACACAACATATACCCTATACCTCCAGACACAACAGATACCCTATACCTCCACACAACGTATACCCTATACCTCCAGACACATCATATACCCTATACCTCCACACAACATATACCCTATACCTCCAGACACAACATATACCCTATTCCTCCACATCATATACCCTATACCTCCACAACATATACCCTATACCCCCACACAACATATACCCTATACCTCCAGACACAACATATACCGTATTCCTCCACACAACATATACCCTATACCTCCAGACACAACATATACCCTATACCTCCACACACAACATATACCCTATACCTCCACACAACATACACCCTATACCTCCACACACAACATATACCCTATTCCTCCACACAACATATACCCTATACCGCCACACACAACATATACCCTATACCTCCAGACACAACATATACCCAATTCCTCCACACAACATATATCCTATACCTCCAGACACAACATATACCCTATACCTCCACACACAACATATACCCTATACCTCCACACACAACATATACCCTATTCCTCCACACAACATACACCCTATACCTCCACACAACATATACCCTATACCTCCACACATAACATATACCCTATACCTCCACACACAACATATACCCTATACCTCCAGACACAACATATACCCTATACCTCCACACACAACATATACCCTATTCCTCCACACAACATACACCCTATTCCTCCACACAACATACACCCTATACCTCCACACACAACATATACCCTATAACTCCACCCAACATATACCCTATACCTCCAGACACAACATATACCCTATACCTCCACACAACATATACCCTATACCTCCACACATCATATACCCTATACCCCCACACAACATATACCCTATACCTCCACACATCATATACCCTATACCCCCACACAACATATACCCTATACCTCCAGACACAACATATACCCTATACCTCCACACAACATATACCCTATACCACCACACAACATATACCCTATACCTCCAGACACAACATATACCCTATACCTCCACACAACATATACCCTATTCCTCCACACAACATATACCCTATATCTCCAGACACAACATATACCCTATACCTCCACACAACATGGACAACATATACCCTATACCACTACACAACATATACCCTATACCTCCAGACACAACATATACTCTATACCTCCACACAACATATACCCTATACCTCCAGACACAACATATACCCTATACCCCCACACAACATATACCCTATACCCCCACACAACATATACCCTATACCTCCACAGAACATATACCCTATACCTCCACACATCATATACCCTATACCTCCAGACAACATATACCCTATTCCTCCACACAACATATACCCTATACCTCCACACATCATATACCCTATACCTCCAGACACAACATATACCCTATACCTCCACACATCATATACCCTATACCTCCACACAACATATACCCTATACCTCCACACAACATATACCCTATACCACCACACAACATATACCCTATACCTCCAGACACAACATATACCCTATACCTCCAGACACAACATATACCCTATACCTCCAGACACAACATATACCCTATACCTCCACACAACATATACCCTATACCTCCAGACACAACAGATACCCTATACCTCCACACAATGTATACCCTATACCTCCAGACACATCATATACCCTATACCTCCACACAACATATACCCTATTCCTCCACATCATATACCCTATACCTCCACAACACATACCCTATACCCCCACACACAACATATACCCTATACCCCCAGACACATCATATACCCTATACCTCCACACAACATATACCCTATACCTCCAGACACAACATATACCCTATTCCTCCACATCATATACCCTATACCTCCACAACATATACCCTACATCCCCACAACATATACCCTATACCCCCACACACAACATATACCCTATACCTCCACACAACATATACCCTATACCTCCAGACACAACATATACCCTATACCTCCACACAACATATACCCTATACCTCCACACAACATATACCCTATACCCCCACACAACATATACCCTATACCTCCAGACACAACATATACCCTATTCCTCCACACAACATATACCCTATACGTCCACACATCATATACCCTATACCTCCAGACACAACATATACCCTATACCTCCACACAACATATACCCTATACCCCCACACAACATATACCCTATACCTCCACACAACATATACCCTATACCTCCACACAACATATACCCCATTCCACCACATCATATACCCTATACCTCCACACAACATATACCCTATACCTCCAGACACAACATATACCCTATTCCTCCACACAACATATACCCTATACCTCCACACATCATATACCCTATACCTCCAGACACAACATATACCCTATACCTCCACACAACATATACCCTATACCACCACACAACATATACCCTATACCTCCAGACACAACATATACCCTATACCTCCACACAACATATACCCTATTCCTCCACACAACATATACCCTATACCTCCAGACACAACATATACCCTATACCTCCACACAACATGGACAACATATACCCTATACCACTACACAACATATACCCTATACCTCCAGACACAACATATACTCTATACCTCCACACAACATATACCCTATACCTCCAGACACAATATATACCCTATACCCCCACACAACATATACCCTATACCCCCACACAACATATACCCTATACCTCCACAGAACATATACCCTATACCTCCACACATCATATACCCTATACCTCCAGACAACATATACCCTATTCCTCCACACAACATATACCCTATACCTCAACACATCATATACCCTATACCTCCAGACACAACATATACCCCATACCTCCACACATCATATACCCTATACCTCCACACAACATATACCCTATACCACCACACAACATATACCCTATACCTCCAGACACAACATATACCCTATACCTCCAGACACAACATATACCCTATACCTCCAGACACAACATATACCCTATACCTCCACACAACATATACCCTATTCCTCCACACAACATATACCCTATACCTCCAGACACAACAGATACCCTATACCTCCACACAACGTATACCCTATACCTCCAGACACATCATATACCCTATACCTCCACACAACATATACCCTATTCCTCCACATCATATACCCTATACCTCCACAACATATACCCTATACCCCCACACACAACATATACCCTATACCCCCAGACACATCATATACCCTATACCTCCACACAACATATACCCTATACCTCCAGACACAACATATACCCTATTCCTCCACATCATATACCCTATACCTCCACAACATATACCCTATATCCCCACAACATATACCCTATACCCCCACACACAACATATACCCTATACCTCCACACAACATATACCCTATACCTCCAGACACAACATATACCCTATACCTCCACACAACATATACCCTATACCTCCACACAACATATACCCTATACCCCCACACAACATATACCCTATACCTCCAGACACAACATATACCCTATTCCTCCACACAACATATACCCTATACGTCCACACATCATATACCCTATACCTCCAGACACAACATATACCCTATACCTCCACACAACATATACCCTATACCCCCACACAACATATACCCTATACCTCCACACAACATATACCCTATACCTCCACACAACATATACCCCATTCCACCACATCATATACCCTATACCTCCACACAACATATACCCTATACCTCCAGACACAACATATACCCTATTCCTCCACACAACATATACCCTATACCTCCACACATCATATACCCTATACCTCCAGACACAACATATACCCTATACCTCCACACAACATATACCCTATACCACCACACAACATATACCCTATACCTCCAGACACAACATATACCCTATACCTCCACACAACATATACCCTATTTCTCCACACAACATATACCCTATACCTCCAGACACAACATATACCCTATACCTCCACACAACATGGACAACATATACCCTATACCACCACACAACATATACCCTATACCTCCAGACACAACATATACCCTATACCTCCACACAACATATACCCTATACCTCCAGACACAACATATACCCTATACCCCCACACAACATATACCCTATACCCCCACACAACATACACCCTATACCGCCACAGAACATATACCCTATACCTCAACACATCATATACCCTATACCTCCAGACAACATATACCCTATACCTCCAGACACAACATATACCCTATACCCCCACACAACATATACCCTATACCTCCACAGAACATATACCCTATACCTCCACACATCATATACCCTATACCTCCACACATCATATACCCTATACCTCCAGACAACATATACCCTATACCTCCAGACACAACATATACCCTATACCTCCAGACACAACATATACCCTATACCTCCAGACACAACATATACCCTATACCACCACACAACATATACCCTATACCTCCAGACACAACATATACCTATACCTCCACACAACATATACCCTATACCTCCAGACACAACATATACCCTATACCCCCACACAACATATACCCTATACCACCACACAACATATATCCTATACCTCCACAGAACATATACCCTATACCTCCACACATCATATACCCTATACCTCCAGACAACATATACCCTATACCTCCAGACACAACATATACCCTATACCCCCACACAACATATACCCTATACCTCCACAGAACATATACCCTATACCTCCACACATCATATACCCTATACCTCCACACATCATATACCCTATACCGCCACACACAACATATACCCTATACCTCCACACACAACATATACCCTATACCTCCAGACAACATATACCCTATACCTCCAGACACAACATATACCCTATACCTCCACACAACATATACCCTATACCTCCAGACACAACATATACCCTATACCTCCACACAACATATACCCTATACCTCCACACAACATATACCCTATACCTCCACACAACATGTACCCTATACCTCCAGACACAACATATACCCTATACCTCCACACATCATATACCTTATACCTCCACACATCATATACCCTATACCCCCACACAACATATACCCTATACCTCCAGACACAACATATACCGTATTCCTCCACACAACATATACCCTATACCTCCAGACACAACATATACCCTATACCTCCACACACAACATATACCCTATACCTCCAGACACAACATATACCCAATTCCTCCACACAACATATATCCTATACCTCCACACACAACATATACCCTATACCTCCACACACAACATATACCCTATTCCTCCACACAACATACACCCTATACCTCCACACAACATATACCCTATACCTCCACACATAACATATACCCTATACCTCCACACACAACATATACCCTATACCTCCAGACACAACATATACCCTATACCTCCACACACAACATATACCCTATTCCTCCACACAACATACACCCTATTCCTCCACACAACATACACCCTATACCTCCACACACAACATATACCCTATAACTCCACACAACATATACCCTATACCTCCAGACACAACATATACCCTATACCTCCACACAACATATACCCTATACCTCCACACATCATATACCCTATACCCCCACACAACATATACCCTATACCTCCAGACACAACATATACCCTATACCTCCACACAACATATACCCTATACCACCACACAACATATACCCTATACCTCCAGACACAACATATACCCTATACCTCCACACAACATATACCCTATTCCTCCACACAACATATACCCTATACCTCCAGACACAACATATACCCTATACCTCCACACAACATGGACAACATATACCCTATACCACTACACAACATATACCCTATACCTCCAGACACAACATATACTCTATACCTCCACACAACATATACCCTATACCTCCAGACACAACATATACCCTATACCCCCACACAACATATACCCTATACCCCCACACAACATATACCCTATACCTCCACAGAACATATACCCTATACCTCCACACATCATATACCCTATACCTCCAGACAACATATACCCTATACCTCCAGACACAACATATACCCTATACCCCCACACAACATATACCCTATACCTCCACAGAACATATACCCTATACCTCCACACATCATATACCCTATACCTCCACACATCATATACCCTATACCTCCAGACAACATATACCCTATACCTCCAGACACAACATATACCCTATACCTCCAGACACAACATATACCCTATACCTCCAGACACAACATATACCCTATACCCCCACACAACATATACCCTATACCTCCACAGAACATATACCCTATACCTCCACACATCATATACCCTATACCTCCAGACAACATATACCCTATACCTCCAGACACAACATATACCCTATACCCCCACACAACATATACCCTATACCTCCACAGAACATATACCCTATACCTCCACACATAATATACCCTATACCTCCACATATCATATACCCTATACCTCCACACACAACATATACCCTATACCTCCACACACAACATATACCCTATACCTCCAGACAACATATACCCTATACCTCCAGACACAACATATACCCTATACCTCCACACAACATATACCCTATACCTCCACACAACATATACCCTATACCTCCAGACACAACATATACCCTATACCTCCACACAACATATACCCTATACCTCCACACAACATGTACCCTATACCTCCAGACACAACATATACCCTATACCTCCACACATCATATACCCTATACCTCCACACATCATATACCCTATACCCCCACACAACATATACCCTATACCTCCAGACAAAACATATACCCGTATTCCTCCACACAACATATACCCTATACCTCCAGACACAACATATACCCTATACCTCCAGACACAACATATACCCTATACCTCCAGACACAACATATACCCTATACCCCCACACAACATATACCCTATACCTCCACAGAACATATACCCTATACCTCCACACATCATATACCCTATACCTCCAGACAACATATACCCTATACCTCCAGACACAACATATACCCTATACCCCCACACAACATATACCCTATACCTCCACAGAACATATACCCTATACCTCCACACATCATATACCCTATACCTCCACACTATCATATACCCTATACCTCCACACACAACATATACCCTATACCTCCACACACAACATATACCCTATACCTCCAGACAACATATACCCTATACCTCCAGACACAACATATACCCTATACCTCCACACAACATATACCCTATACCTCCACACAACATATACCCTATACCTCCAGACACAACATATACCCTATACCTCCACACAACATATACCCTATACCTCCAGACACAACATGTACCCTATACCTCCAGACACAACATATACCCTATACCTCCACACATCATATACCCTATACCTCCACACATCATATACCCTATACCCCCACACAACATATACCCTATACCTCCAGACAAAACATATACCCGTATTCCTCCACACAACATATACCCTATACCTCCAGACACAACATATACCCTATACCTCCACACACAACATATACCCTATACCTCCACACAACATACACCCTATACCTCCACACACAACATATACCCTATTCCTCCACACAACATATACCCTATACCTCCACACACAACATATACCCTATACCTCCAGACACAACATATACCCTATTCCTCCACACAACATATATCCAATACCTCCAGACACAACATATACCCTATACCTCCACAAACAACATATACCCTATACCTCCACACACAACATATACCCTATTCCTCCACACAACATACACCCTATACCTCCACACAACATATACCCTATACCTCCACACATAACATATACCCTATACCTCCACACACAACATATACCCTATACCTCCAGACACAACATATACCCTATACCTCCACACACAACATATACCCTATTCCTCCACACAACATACACCCTATTCCTCCACACAACATACACCCTATACCTCCACACACAACATATACCCTATAACTCCACACAACATATACCCTATACCTCCAGACACAACATATACCGTATTCCTCCACACAACATATACCCTATACCTCCACACATCATATACCCTATACCCCCACACAACATATACCCTATTCCTCCACACAACATATACCCTATACCTCCAGACACAACATATACCCTATACCTCCACACATCATATACCCTATACCTCCACACAACATATACCCTATACCTCCAGACACAACATATACCCTATACCTCCACACATCATATACCCTATACCTCCACACAACATATACCCTATACCTCCAGACACAACATATACCCTATACCTCCAGACACAACATATACCCTATACCTCCACACATCATATACCCTATACCTCCACACAACATATACCCTATACCTCCACACAACATATACCCTATACCACCACACAACATATACCCTATACCTCCAGACACAACATATACCCTATACCTCCAGACACAACATATACCCTATACCTCCAGACACAACATATACCCTATACCTCCACACAACATATACCCTATACCTCCACACAACATATACCCTATACCTCCAGACACAACAGATACCCTATACCCCCACACAACATATACCCTATACCTCCACACAACATATACCCTATACCTCCACACAACATATACCCTATACCACCACACAACATATACCCTATACCTCCAGACACAACATATACCCTATACCTCCACACAACATATACCCTATACCTCCACACAACATATACCCTATAACTCCACATCATATACCCTATACCTCCACACAACATATACCCTATACCTCCAGACACAACATATACCCTATACCTCCACACATCATATACCCTATACCTCCACACAACATATACCCTATACCTCCAGAAACAACATATACCCTATACCTCCAGACACAACATATACCCTATACCTCCACACATCATATACCCTATACCTCCACACAACATATACCCTATACCTCCACACAACATATACCCTATACCACCACACAACATATACCCTATACCTCCAGACACAACATATACCCTATACCTCCAGACACAACATATACCCTATACCTCCAGACACAACATATACCCTATACCTCCACACAACATATACCCTATACCTCCACACAACATATACCCTATACCTCCAGACACAACAGATACCCTATACCTCCACACAACATATACCCTATACCTCCAGACACATCATATACCCTATACCTCCACACAACATATACCCTATACCTCCAGACACAACATATACCCCTATTCCTCCACATCATATACCCTATACCTCCACAACATATACCCTATACCCCCACACACAACATATACCCTATACCCCCAGACACATCATATACCCTATACCTCCACACAACATATACCCTATACCTCCAGACACAACATATACCCTATTCCTCCACATCATATACCCTATACCTCCACAACATATACCCTATACCCCCACAACATATACCCTATACCCACACACACAACATATACCCTATACCTCCACACAACATATACCCTATACCTCCAGACACAACATATACCCTATACCTCCACACAACATATACCCTATACCTCCACACAACATATACCCTATACCCCCACACAACATATACCCTATACCTCCAGACACAACATATACCCTATTCCTCCACACAACATATACCCTATACGTCCACACATCATATACCCTATACCTCCAGACACAACATATACCCTATACCTCCACACAACATATACCCTATACCCCCACACAACATATACCCTATACCTCCACACAACATATACCCTATACCTCCACACAACATATACCCCATTCCACCACATCATATACCCTATACCTCCACACAACATATACCCTATACCTCCAGACACAACATATACCCTATTCCTCCACACAACATATACCCTATACCTCCACACATCATATACCCTATACCTCCAGACACAACATATACCCTATACCTCCACACAACATATACCCTATACCACCACACAACATATACCCTATACCTCCAGACACAACATATACCCTATACCTCCACACAACATATACCCTATTCCTCCACACAACATATACCCTATACCTCCAGACACAACATATACCCTATACCTCCACACAACATGGACAACATATACCCTATACCCCCACACAACATATACCCTATACCCCCACACAACATACACCCTATACCTCCACAGAACATATACCCTATACCTCCACACATCATATACCCTATACCTCCAGACAACATATACCCTATACCTCCAGACACAACATATACCCTATACCCCCACACAACATATACCCTATACCTCCACAGAACATATACCCTATACCTCCACACATCATATACCCTATACCTCCACACATCATATACCCTATACCTCCAGACACAACATATACCCTATACCTCCAGACACAACATATACCCTATACCTCCAGACACAACATATACCCTATACCTCCAGACACAACATATACCCTATACCTCCACACATCATATACCCTATACCTCCAGACACAACATATACCCTATACCTCCACACAACATATACCCTATACCTCCAGACACAACATATACCCTATACCTCCACACAACATATACCCTATACCACCACACAACATATACCCTATACCTCCACAGCAACATATACCCTATACCTCCACACATCATATACCCTATACCTCCACACATCATATACCCTATACCGCCACACACAACATATACCCTATACCTCCACACACAACATATACCCTATACCTCCAGCACAACATATACCCTATACCTCCAGACACAACATATACCCTATACCTCCACACAACATATACCCTATACCTCCAGACACAACATATACCCTATACCTCCACACAACATATACCCTATACCTCCACACAACATATACCCTATACCTCCACACAACATGTACCCTATACCTCCAGACACAACATATACCCTATACCTCCACACATCATATACCCTATACCTCCACACAACATATACCCTATACCTCCAGACACAACATATACCGTATTCCTCCACACAACATATACCCTATACCTCCAGACACAACATATACCCTATACCTCCACACACAACATATACCCTATACCTCCACACAACATACACCCTATACCTCCACACACAACATATACCCTATTCCTCCACACAACATATACCCTATACCTCCACACACAACATGATACCCTATACCTCCAGACACAACATATACCCTATTCCTCCACACAACATATACCCTATACCTCCAGACACAACATATACCCTATACCTCCACACACAACATATACCCTATACCTCCACACACAACATATACCCTATTCCTCCACACAACATACACCCTATACCTCCACACAACATATACCCTATACCTCCACACATAACATATACCCTATACCTCCACACACAACATATACCCTATACCTCCAGACACAACATATACCCTATACCTCCACACACAACATATACCCTATTCCTCCACACAACATACACCCTATTCCTCCACACAACATACACCCTATACCTCCACACACAACATATACCCTATAACTCCACACAACATATACCCTATACCTCCAGACACAACATATACCCTATACCTCCACACAACATATACCCTATACCTCCACACATCATATACCCTATACCCCCACACAACATATACCCTATACCTCCAGACACAACATATACCCTATACCTCCACACAACATATACCCTATACCACCACACAACATATACCCTATACCTCCAGACACAACATATACCCTATACCTCCACACAACATATACCCTATTCCTCCACACAAACATATACCCTATACCTCCAGACACAACATATACCCTATACCTCCACACAACATGGACAACATATACCCTATACCACTACACAACATATACCCTATACCTCCAGACACAACATATACCTCTATACCTCCACACAACATATACCCTATACCTCCAGACACAACATATACCCTATACCCCCACACAACATATACCCTATACCCCCACACAACATATACCCTATACCTCCACAGAAACATATACCCTATACCTCCACACATCATATACCCTATACCTCCAGACAACATATACCCTATTCCTCCACACAACATATACCCTATACCTCCACACATCATATACCCTATACCTCCAGACACAACATATACCCTATACCTCCACACATCATATACCCTATACCTCCACACAACATATACCCTATACCTCCACACAACATATACCCTATACCTCCACACAACATATACCCTATACCTCCAGACACAACATATACCCTATACCTCCAGACACAACATATACCCTATACCTCCAGACACAACATATACCCTATACCTCCACACAACATATACCCTATACCTCCACACAAACATATACCCTATACCTCCAGACACAACATATACCCTATACCTCCACACAACGTATACCCTATACCTCCAGACACAATCATATACCCTATACCTCCACACAACATATACCCTATACCTCCAGACACAACATATACCCTATACCCTCCACACAACATATACCCTATACCTCCACACAACATATACCCTATACCTCCACACAACATATACCCTATACCTCCAGACACAACATATACCCTATTCCTCCACACAACATATACCCTATACCTCCAGACACAACATATACCCTATACCTCCAACACAACATATACCCTATACCTCCACACAACATATACCCTATACCTCCACACACAACATATACCCTATACCTCCACACAACATATACCCTATACCGCCACACACAACATATACCCTATACCTCCACACACAACATATACCCTATACCTCCACACAACATATACCCTATACCTCCAGACACAACATATACCCTATACCTCCCACACAACATATACCCTATACCTCCACACACAACATATACCCTATTACCTCCACAACAACATATACCCTATACCTCCACACAACATATACCCTATACCTCCACACACACATATACCCTATACCTCCACACAACATATACCCTATACCTCCACACAACATATACCCTATACCTCCACACAACATATACCCTATACTCACACACATCAACATATACCCTATACCTCCACACAACATATACCCTATCCCTCACACAACATATACCCTATACCTCCACACACAACATATACCCTATACCTCCACACAACATATACCCTATACCTCCAGACACAACATATACCCTATACCTCCACACAACATATACCTATACCCAACATATACTCTCCACACATCATATACCCTATACCCCACACACAACATATACCCTATTCCTCCACACAACATATACCCTATACCTCCACACAACATATACCCTATACCTCCACACAACATATACCCTATACCTCCACACACAACATATACCCTATACCTCCACACAACATATACCCTATACCTCCAGACACAACATATACCCTATACCTCCACACAACATATACCCTATACCTCCAGACACAACATATACCCTATACCTCCACACAACATATACCCTATACCTCCAGACACAACATATACCCTATACCTCCACACAACATATACCCTATACCACCAGACACATCATATACCCTATACCTCCACACAACATATACCCTATACCTCCAGCACACAACATATACCCTATTCCTCCACACAACATATACCCTATACCTCCACACAACATATACCCTATACCTCCAGACAACATATACCCTATACCTCCACACTCAACATATACCCTATACCTCCAACACAACATATACCCTATACCTCCAGACACAACATATACCCTATACCTCCACACAACATATACCCTATACCTCCAGACACAACATATACCTATACCTCCACACAACATATACCCTATACCTCCACACAACATATACCCTATACCTCAGACACAACATATACCCTATACTCCACACAACATATACCCTATACCTCCAGACACAACATATACCCTATACCTCCAGACACAACCATATACCCTATACCTCCAGACATCAACATAACCCTATACCTCCACACATCATATACCCTATACCTCCACACAACATATACCCTATACCTCCCACACACAACAATATACCCATACCCCACCATCCACAAACATATACCCTATACCTCCACACAACATATACCCTATACCTCCAGACACAACCTATACCCTATACCTCCAACACAACTATACCCTATATACCTCCACACAACATATACCCTATACCCCCACACAACATATACCCTATACTCCCACACAACATATACCCTATACCTCCGACACAACATATACCCTATACCTCCACACAACATATACCCTATACCTCCACACAACATATACCCTATACCTCCCACACAACATATACCCTATACCTCCAGACAAACATATACCCTATCTCCACACAACATATACCCTATACCTCCACACAACATATACCCTATACCTCCAGACACAACATATACCCTATACCTCCACACAACATATACCCTATACCTCCACACACAACATATACCCTATACCTCCACACAACATATACCCTATACCTCCACACAACATATACCCTATACCTCCAACAACATATACCCTATACCTCCACACAACATATACCCTATACCTCCAGCACAACATATACCCTATACCTCCACACAACATATACCCTATACCTCCACACAACATATACCCTATTCCTCACAACATATACCCTATACCTCCACACAACATATACCCTATACCTCACACAACATAGTACCCTATACCTCCACACACAACATATACCCTATACCTCCACACAACATATACCCTATACCTCCACACAACATATACCCTATACCTCCAGACACAACATATACCCTATACCTCCACACAACATATACCCTATACCTCCACACAACATATACCCTATACCTCCACACAACATATACCCTATACCTCCACACAAACATATACCCTATACCCTCCAGCACAACATATACCCTATACCTCCCGACACAACATATACCCTATACCTCCACACATCATATACCCTATACCTCCACACAACATATACCCTATACCTCCACACATCATATACCCTATACCTCCACACAACATATACCCTATACCTCCACACAACATATACCCTATACCTCCAGACACAACATATACCCTATACCTCCACACAACATATACCCTATACCTCCGACACAACATATACCCTATACCACCACACAACATATACCCTATACCTCCACACAACATATACCCTATACCTCCACACACAACATATACCCTATTCCTCCACACAACATATACCCTATACCAAATCCACGACAACATATACCCCTATACCTCCAACACAACATATACCCTATACCTTGTCCACACAACATATACCCTATACCTCCACACAACATCATAGACCTATACCTCCAGACAACATATACCCTATACCTCCACACAACATATACCCTATACCTCCACCACAACATATACCCTATACCTCCACACAACATATACCCTATAAAAAAAAAAACCCCCCCTTTTTTTTCCACACACACATATACCCTATTCCTCCACACAACATAAAATACCCATATACCTCCAACACACATATACCCTATACCTCCAGACACAACATATACCCACACAACTTATACCCTATAACCTCCAACACAATTAAACATATACCCTATACCTCCACACAACATATACCCTATACCCTCCACCACATCAACATCTACCCTATACCTCCACACGAACATATACCCTATACCCTATGTCACACACAACATATACCCTATTCCTCCAGCACAACATATACCCTATACCTCCAGACACAACATATACCCTATACCACCACACAACATATACCCTATACCTCTCAACACAACATATACCCTATACCTCCACACATCATATACCCTATACCTCCACACAACATATACCCTAAACCCTCCACACACAACATATACCCTATACCTCCACACAACATATACCCTATACCTCCAGACACAACATATACCCTATACCTCCACACAACATATACCCTATACCTCCACACAACATATACCCTATACCCCCACACAACATATACCCTATACCCTCCAGACACAACATATACCCTATACCTCCACACAACATATACCCTATACCTCCACACAACATATACCCTATAACCTCCAGACACAACATTATACCGTATACCTCCCACACAACATATACCCTATACCTCCAGACACAACATAGATTACCCATACCGCCACACAACATATACCCTATACGCTCCACACATCATTCTTTTATACCCCTATACGCTCCAGACCACAATCATAACAGTGTACCCTATACCTCCACACAACATAACCCTATACCCTCCACACACAACATATACCCTATACCTCCACTCACAACATATACCCTATACTCCACACAACATATACCGTATACCTCCACACAACATATACCCTATACCTCCAGACACAACATATACCCTATACCTCACCAGACCCACAAACATATACCCTATACCTCCACACAACATATAAACCCTATACCTCCACACAACATATACCCTATTACCTCCCCACCCACAAGAAAAAAACATATACCCTATACCTCCACACACAACATATACCCTATACCTCCAGACCCAACAACCCAACATATACCCTATTTCCACACACACAACATATACCCTATACCTCCAGACACAACATTATACCCTATACCCCACACAACATAACCCCTATACCTCCACACAACATATACCCTATACCTCCACAGCAACATATACCCTATACCTCCAGACACAACATATACCCTATACCTCCAGACAACATATACCCTATACCTCCAGACACAACATATACCCTATACCCCCACACAACATATACCCTATACCTCCAGACACAACATATACCCTATACCTCCACACATCATATACCCTATACCTCCAGCACAACATATACCCTATACCCCACACAACATATACCCTATACCTCCACACAACATATACCCTATACCTCCACACAACATATACCCTATACCTCCAGACACAACATATACCCTATACCTCCACACAACATATACCCTATACCTCCACACAACATATACCCTATACCTCCACACAACATATACCCTATACCTCCACACAACATATACCCTATACCTCCACACAACATATACCCTATACCTCCACACAACATATACCCTATACCTCCACGACAACATATACCCTATACCTCACACACAACAATATACCCTAGACCCTCCACACATCATATACCCTATACCTCCACACAACATAGATACGCCTATCTCCTCCACACAACATATACCCTATTACCTCCACCACAACATAGATCCCTAATACCATCCACACACAACATATCACCCTATACCGCCAGACACAACATACACCCGATTCCTACCACACATCATATATCCTATAACCTCCAGCCACAACATATACCCTGTACCCCTCACACAACAGTATACCTCTATACCTCACACACACATATACCCGATACCTCCAGACAACAACAAATACCCCTAATACCTGCCCACACAACATATACCCTATTCCTCCACACAACAATATACCCTATTCCACCACACACAACAGATACCCTAACCTCCAGACACAACCATATACCCTATTCCCTCCACACAACATATATCCCTATACCTCCACACAACATACATACCCTATTACCCCTCCACACAACATACCCCTATACCTCCAACACAACATATACCCTATAAACCACCACACACAACATATACCCTAGACCTCCAGACACAACATATACCCTATAACTCCCACACATTACATATACCCTATACCTCCACACAACATATACCCCCTATTCCCCCACACAACATAATACCCTATACCCATTCCCCAGACACAACATATACCCCGATACCAGCCACACACAAAAGCATAAATACCCTATACCTCCACACAACATATACCCTATACCTCCCACACAACATAAATACCCTATACCTCCCACAACATAATACCCTATACCTTCCACACACACAACATATACCCAAGTATACCTCCACACATCATATACCCTATACCTCCACACAACATACAACAAATACCCTATACCTGGTACAAACAAAATACCCGCTATACCTCCACACACAACATATACCCTATTCCTCCACACAACATATACCCTAACCTCCACACACAACATTATACCCTATACCTCCACACAACATATACCCTATACCTCCACACAACATATAGCCTATACCTCCAGACACAACATATACCCTATACCTCCACACAACATATACCCTATAACCTGCCACACACAACATATACCCTATACCTCCTCACACAACATATACCCTATACCTCCACACAACATATACCCTATACCTCCACACTCAACATATACCCTATACCTTCCACACACAACATATACCCAATACCTCCACACACACATATACCCTATACCTCCACACACAACATATACCTATACCTCCACACAACATATACCCTATACCTCCACACACATACTCCCTATACCTCCACACACAGACATTTCCCTAATTCCTCCACACAACATATACCCTATACCTCCAGACACAACATATACCCTATACCTCCCACACAACATATACCTATACCTCCAGCACAACCATACACCCGATCCTCCACACAACATATTTACCCTATACCTCCAGACACAACATATACCCTATACATCCAGACACAACATATACCCTATACCTCCAAGACACAACATATACCTATACCCCACACAACATATACCATAAGAAAACCCCACACAACATATACCCTAACCTCCAACACAATATACCCTATAACCTCCACACAACATATACCCTATATAGCCTCCACACACCAACATATACCCTATACCTCCACACACAAACATATACCCTATACCTCCACACAACATATACCCTATACCTCCAGACACAACATATACCCTATCCTCCACACATCATATACCCTATAAACCTCCACCACAACATATACCCTATACCTCCAACACAACATATACCCTATACCTCCACCACAACATATACCCTATAACCTCCACACAACATATACCCTATACCTCCAGAACACAACATATACCCTATTGCCTCCCACCCACAATACATATACCCTATACCCCCACACAACATATACCACTCCAGATGCACAACATATACCCTATACCTCCTCACACATCATATACCCTATACCTCCAACAACATATACCCTATACCTCCAGACACAACATATACCCTATAACCTCCACACAACATATACCCTATACCTCCACACAACATATATATACCCTAGATACCTCCACACAACATATACCCCTATACCTCCACAATCAACATATACCCTATACTCCACACACACATATACCCTATACCTCCACACACACATATACCCTATACCTCCAGACAACATATACCCTATACCTCCAGACACAACAATACCCTATACCATCCACACAACATATACCCTATACCTCCACACATTCATATACCCTATATACCTCCACACAACATATACCCTATACCTCCACACACAGAAATTTTATACCCTATACCTCCACACAACATATACCCTATACCTCCACACCCAACATATACCCTATACCTCCCACACAACATATACCCTATACCTCCAGACACAACATATTTTTTTGGGGGGGGGGGGGGGGGGGGGGGGGGGGGGGGGTTTTTTTTTTAACCCTATACCTTCCACACAACATATACCCTATACCTCCACACAACAACATATACCCTATACCTCCAGACACAACATATACCCTATACCTCCACACAACATATACCCTATAACCTCCACACCCACATATACCCTATACCTCCAACACAACATATACCCTATACCTCCACACAACATATACCCCTATACCTCCAAACACAAAACAATACCCTATATACCCATCCACACAACATATACCCTATACCTCCAGACACAGACAAAATATACCCTATTCCTCCACACAAACATATACCCTATACCTCCCCAGACACAACATATACCCTATACCTCCACACACAACATATACCCTATACTCCAGACACAACACGATATAAACCCGCAATATTCGTTCTCCACTACAACATAAACCCTATACCTCCAACACACAACCCCCATATACCCTATACCTCCCACACAAGCACATATACCCTATACTCCACACAGACAAACATATACCCTATACCTCCAGACACAACATATACCCTATACCTCCACAAATACAACATATACCCTATACCCCCAGACACACATATACCCTATTACCTCCACAAACCCAACATATACCCTATACCCTCCACACAAAACATATACCCTATACCTCCACACAACAGATACCCTATACCTCCACACAACATATACCCTATACCTCCACACAACATACACCCTATACCTCCCACACACAACATATACCCTATACCTCCAGACACAACATATACCCTATACCTCCACACACAACATATACCCTATTCCTCCACACAACATATACCCTATTCCTCCACACAACATATATCCGTCTATACCTCCACACACAACAATACCCTATACCTCCACACAACATATACCCTATACCTCCACACACAACATATACCCTATTTCCTCCACACAACATATACCCGCAATACCCTCCACACAACATAGATACCCTATACCTCCACACACAACATACCCTATTTCCTCCACACACAAATATACCCTATACCTCCAGACACAACATATACCCGATACCCTCCACATACAACATATACCCTATTTCCTCCACACAAACATATATCCCATATAACCTCCAGACACAACATATACCCTATACCTCCACAACACAACATATACCCTATACCTCCACACAACATATACCCTATACTCCAGGACACATACATATACCCTATACCTCCACACAACATATACCCTATACCTCCACACACAACATATACCCTATACCTCCACACAACATATACCTATAACCTCCACACAACCTATACCCTATACCCTCCAGACACAACATATACCCTATACCTCCAGACACAACATATACCCTAATACCTCCAGACACAACATATACCCTATTCCTCCACAGACAACATAATACCCTATACCTCCACACATCATATACCCTATACCCCCACACACACATACCCTATACTCCAGACACATCATATACCCTAATACCTCCACACAACAATATAACCCTATAAACTCCCGACACATACATATACCCTATACCTCCACACAACATATACCCTATACCTCCAGACACAACATATACCCTAATACCTCCAGACACATATATACCCTATACCTCCACACAACATATACCCTATAGACCTCCACACCAACATATACCCTAATACCTCCAAGACACAACATATACCCTATACCTCCAGACACAACATATACCCTATACCTCCACACAACATATACCCTATACCTCCACACAACATATACCCTATACCCTCACACAACATATACCCCTATACCCCACACACAACATATAACCCTATACCTCCACACAACATATACCCTATACCTCCAGACACAACATATACCCTATACCTCCACACACATATATGACCCTATACCTCCACACAACATATACCCTAGTTCCCCACACAACATCTATTTATACCTCCAGACACAACATATACCCTATACCTCCACACAACAACCATATACCCTATACCCCACCACAAACATATACCCTATAACCTCACACAACATATACCCTATAAAAAAAAACCTCCACACAACATATACCCCGAATTCCTCACCACATCACAACATATACCCTATACCTCCAGACACAACATATACCCTATACCTCCACACACAACGTATACCCTATACCTCCCCAGACACAAACATATACCCTATACCTCCACACAACATATACCCTATACCTCTCCCAGAACACAACAAATACCCTATACCTCCACACAACATATACCCTATACCCCCACACAACATATACCCGCTATACATCCCACACAACATATACCCTATACCTCCACACAACATATACCCTATTACCTCCACCACATCATATACCCTATAACCTCCACACAACATATACCCTATACCTCCACAACATATACCCTATACCTCCCACACAACATATACCCTATACCTCCAGTACACAACATAACCCTATACCCCCACACATCACAACTATACCCTATACCTCCACACAACATATACCCTAGACCATCCACACAACAACATATACCCTTATAACCTACCCCACACAAGACATATACCCTATACCTCCACACAACATTATACCCTATACCTCCACACAACATATACCCTATACCTCCACACAACATATACCCTATACCTCCACCACACAACATATACCCTATAACCTCCACACAACATATACCCTATAACCTCCACATAACAACATATACCCTATACCTCCACACAACATATACCCTATACCTCCACACATCATATACCCTATAGACCTCCAGACACAACATATACCCTACCTACCTCCACCACAACATATACCCTATAACCTCCACACAACATATACCCTATACCTCCAGCAGACCATATACACCACTATACCTCCACAAAAACACAACATATACCCTATACCTCCACACAACATAAACCCTATTCCTCCAC
>CM062505.1:942300-968644 GCA_031479575.1 Coregonus ussuriensis | reverse complement strand
ACCTCCACACAACATATACCCTATAACCTCCCACCACATCATATACCCTATACCTCCACACAACATATAACCCTATACCTCCACACAACATATACCCTATACCTCCACACACAACATATACCCTATACCTCCACACAACATACACCTATACCTCCTCCACACAACATATACCCTAATTCACCTCCACACAACATATAACCCTATACCTCCACACACAACATATACCCTATACCTCCAGACACAACATATACCCTATACCTCCACACACAACATATACCCTATTCCTCCACACAACATATACCCTATCCTCCACACACACATATACCCTATACCCTCCACACACAACATATACCCTATTCCTCCACACAACATATACCCTATACCTCCAGACACAACATATACCCTATACCTCCACACACAACATATACCCTATACCTCCACACACAATATATACCCTATACCTCCACACAACATATACCCTATACCTCCACACAACAACATATACCCTATACCTCCACAGAACACAACATACCCTATACCTCCACACATCATATACCCTATACCTCCAGAGACAACATATACCCTATACCTCCAAGACACAACATATACCCTATACCCCCACACAACATATACCCTATACCTCCACAGACATATACCCTATACCTCCACACATCATATACCCTATACCTCCACACAACATATACCCTATACCTGCCACACACAACATATACCCTATACCTCCCACACAACATCATACCCTATACCTCCACACAACATATACCCTATACCTCCAGACACAACATATACCCTATACCTCCACACAACATATACCCCTATACCTCCAGACACAACATATACCCTATAACCTCCATGACACAACATATACCCTATACCTCCACACAACATATACCCTATAACCTCCACACAACATACACCCAATCCCTCCACACAAAACATATACCCTATTCCTCCACACAACATATAACCTATACCTCACACACATCATATACCCTATACCTCCAGACACAACATATACCCTATTCCTCCCACAACATATATCTCGATACCTCTCAGACACAACATATACCCTATACCTCCAGCACACAACATATACCCATATACCTCCACACACAACATATACCCTATTCCTCCACACAACATACACCCTATACCATCCACACACAACATATACCCTATACCTCCACACACAACATATACCCTATACCTCCACACACAATATATCCGTATACCTCCAGACACAACATATACCCTATACCTCCACACACAACATATCTCCCACACAACATACACCCTATTCCTCCACACAACATACACCCTATACCTCACACAACATATATCCCTATACCTCCACACACAACATATACCCTATACCTCCACACACAATTATACCCTATACCCCCAGACACAACATATACCCTATACCTCCACACACAACATATACCCTATTCCTCCACAGAACATATACCCTATACCTCCACACATCATAATACCCTATACCTCCAGACAACATATACCCTATACCTCCAGACACAACATATACCCTATACCCCCAACACAACATATACCCTATACCTCCACAGAACATATACCCTATACCTCCACACAACATATACCCTATACCTCCACACAATCATATACCCTATACTCCACACACAACATATACCCTATACCTCCTCACACAACATATACCCTATACCTCCAGACAACATATACCCTATACCTCCACACAACATATACCCTATACCTCCATCATCCACACAACATATACCCTATACCTCCACACATCATATACCCTATACCTCCACACAACATATACCCTATACTCCACACACAACATATACCCTATACCTCCACACAACATATACCCTATACCTCCACACAACATACACCCTATCCCTCCACACACAACATATACCCTATTCCTCCACACAACATATAACCTATACCTCCACACACAACATATACCCTATACCTCCAGACACAACATATACCCTATTCCTCCACACAACATATATCCTATACCTCCAGACACAACATATACCCTATACCTCCACACACAACATATACCATATACCTCCACACACAACATATACCCTATTCCTCCACACAACATACACCCTATACCTCCACACAACATATACCCTATACCTCCACACACAACATATACCCTATACCTCCACACACAAATATATACCCTATACCTCCAGACACAACATATACCCTATACCTCCCCTCCACACACAACATATACCCTATTCCTCCACACAACATACACCCTATTCCTCCACACAACATACACCCTATACCTCCACACACAACAGATACCCTATAACTCCACACAACATATACCCTATACCTCCGACACAACATATACCCTATACCCCACACAACATATACCCTATACCCCCACACAACATATACCCTATACCTCCACAGACATATACCCTATACCTCCACACATCATATACCCTATACCGTCCAGAACAACATATACCCTATACCTCCAACACAACATATACCCTATACCCCCACACAACATATACCCTATACCTCAGACAGCAACATATACCCTATACCTCAACACAACATATACCCTATACCTCCACACAACATATACCCTATACCTCCACACAAAACATATACCCTATAGCCTCCTCACACAACATATACCCTTACCTCCAGTCCACACACAACATATACCCCTATTCCTCCCACACAACATATTCCCTATACCTCCACACAACATACACCCCGAGGTACTCAAACCCCCTTTACCTCCACACATCATATTTACCCTATTCAACCTCCACACAATTCATACACCCCTATACCTCCACACACAACATATTACCCTATTCCTCCAGACCACACACATTATAAACCCTATACTCCCCACACAACAACATATACCCCCTATAAACCTCCACACAACATATTTACCCTATTCCTCCACACACAACATAATATTCCCTATACCTCCAGACACAACATATACCCTATACCTCCAGACACACATATACCATATACCTCCACAACAACATATACCCTATACCTCCACACAAACATATTACCTATACCTCCAGACACAAATGTATTACATATACCCTATACCTATTACCACACACATCATATACCCTATACCTCCACACAACATATTACCTATCCCTCCACCGCCCACACAACATATACCCTATTCCTCCACACATACATATACCCTATACCTCCACACAACATATACCCTATACCTCCAACACAACATATACCCTATTCCTCACACAACATATACCCTATTCCTCCAGACACAACATATACCCTATACCCCCACACAACATATACCCTATACCCCCACACAACATATACCCTATACCTCCACACAACATATACCCTATACCTCCACACAACATATACCCTATACCTCCACACAACATATACCCTATACCTCAGCACAACATATACCTATACCTCCACACACAACATATACCCTATACCTCCAACACAACATATACCCTATACCTCCACACAAACATATACCCTATTCCTCCACACATCATATACCCTATACTCCACACACAACATATACCCTATACCTCCACACACAACATATACCCTATACCTCCACACAACATATACCCTATACCTCCAGACACAACACAACATATACCCTTATAACCTCCACACACTCACATATACCCTATTCATTCCTCTCCTGAACACCATCAAGATCACACATTCCTATTGATACCACCCCAATATTCCCACCTCCCTGACACAATCCCTATTATACCCTATACCTCCACACACAACATATACCCTATACCTCCAGACACAACATACACAACTACCCTATTCTGTACAACCCTCCACACAACATATACCCTATACCTCCAGACACAACATATACCCTATACCTCCAGGACACAACATATACCCTATACCCCCACACAACATATACCCTATACCTCCACACAACATATACCCCTATACCTCCACACAAACATATACCCCTATACCTCCCACCACATCATATACCCTATAACCTCCACACAACATATATATCCCTATACCTCCAGACAAACATATACCCCTATACCTCCCACACAACATATACCCTATACCTCCACACATCATATACCCTATACTTCCTCCACACATCATATACCCTTATACCTCCACTACAACATTATACCCTATAACCTCCTCACACAACATATACCCTATACCTCCAATACACAACATATACCCTATACCTTCCACACAACAATATACCCTATCCTCCACCCCCCACAACATATACCCTATACCTCCAGAGCACAACATATACCCTTTACCTCCAGATACAACATAACCCCTCTATACTCTCCACACACAACATATACCCTATTCACCTCCACACAACATATACCCATATTCCCGCCTCACACAAAAATATACCCTATACCTCCACACACATTTCTATAACCCTATACTCTCACACACAAACATATACCCTATACCTCCAGACACAACATATACCCTATACCTCCACACAAACATTATACCCTATACCCCTCCAGACACAACATATACCCTATACCTCCACACAACATATACCCTATACCTCCACACAACATATACCCTTATACCTCCACACAACATATACCCTATACCTCCATACACAACATATACCCTATACCTCCACACTCAACATATAACCCTATACCTCACACATCATATATACCCTATACCTCCACACAACATTACCTATCCATCACACAACATCATATTTCCTACCCTATACCCCTTTTCCTCCACACAACATATACCCTATACCTCCACACAACATATACCCTATACCTCCACACAACATATACCCTATCCGCACCACAACATATACCTATACCTCCACTAACATATTCCCTAACCCTACTACCTCCACCACAACATATACCCTATACCTCCACACAACATATACCCTATACCTCCACACAACATATACCTATACCTCCAGACACAACATTATTATACCCGTTTACCCACACAACATATACCCTATACCTCCACAACAACATATACCCTATACCTCCAGACACAACATATACCCTATACCTCCTCGACCACAATCATATACCCTATACCTCCACACAACATTTTGACCCTATACTCCACACACAACATATACCCTACTACCTCCACACAAACATATACCCTATACCTCCACACAAACATACACCCTATACCTCCACACACAACATATACCCCTATACTCCACCACACAACATTATTACCCTATACCTCCACACACAACATATACCCTATACCTCCAGACACAACATATACCCTATACACCAACACAACATATACCCTATTCCTCCACACAACATATACCCTATACCTCCACACAAACATATACCCTATACCTCACACACAACATATACCCTATTACTCCACACAACATCATACCCTATACCTCCACACAACATATACCCTATACCTCCCACACAACATATACCCTATACCACCACACACAACATATAACCCTATACCTCACACAACTAATACCCTATACCCTCCAGACACATCATATACCCTATACCCTCCAGACAACATATACCCTATTCCTCCAACACAATCATATACCATATACCTCCAGAACATATACCCTATACCTCCACCTCCACACAACATATACCCTATACCTCCACATGACACATCATATACCCTTATACCTCCCACACAACATATACCCTATACCTCTACTCCCACACAACATATACCCTATACCTCCACAAACACATATACCCTATACCTCCACACAAACATATACCCTATACCTCCACACAACATTTTCCCATACCCTATATATACCTCCACACAACATATACCCTATACCTCCCACACAACATATACCCTATACCTCCCCCACACAAACATATACCCTATAACCTCCACCACAAACATATACCCTATACCTTCCACACAACATATACCCTATACCTCCACACACAACATATACCCTATAACTCCACACAACATATACCCTATACCTCCAGACAACATATACCCTATACCTCATATACATACACAAACATAGTACCCTATACCTCCACACAACATATACCCTATACCTTCCACACAACATATACCCTATACCTCCACACAACATATACCCTATTCCTCCACACAACATAATACCCTATACCTCCACACAACATATACCCTATACCTCCACACACAACATATACCCTATACCTCCAGCACAACATATACCCTATACCTCCACACAACATATACCCTATACCTCCAGACACAACATATACCCTATACCTCACACACAACATATACCCTATACCTCCACACAACATATACCCTATACCTCCACACAACATATACCCTATACCTCCACAACAACATATACCCTATACCTCCACACACAACATATACCCTATACCTCCCACACAACATATACCCTATACCTCCAGACACCAACATATACCCTATACCTCCACACAACATATACCCTATACCTCCACACAACATATACCCTATACCTCCACACAACATATACCCTATACCTCCACACAACATATACCCTATACCTCCACACAACATATACCCTATACCTCCAGCACAACATATACCCTATACTATACCTCCACACAACATATACCCTATTCCTCCACACAACATATACCCTATACCGTCCACACATCATATACCCTATACCTCCACACAACATATACCCTATAACCTCCACACAACATATACCCTATACCTCCACACAACATATACCCTATACCTCCACACAACATATACCCTATACCTCCACACAACATATACCCTATTCCTCCACACATCATACCCTATACTCCACACAACATATACCCTATACCTCCACACAACATATACCTATACCTCCACAACATATACCCTATACCTCCACACACAACATATACCCTATACCTCCACACAACATATACCCTATACCTCCACACAACATATACCCTATACCTCCACACAACATATACCTATACCTCCACACAACATATACCCTATACCTCCACACAACATATACCCTATTCCTCCACACAACATATATACCCTATACCTCCACACACATATACCCTATACCTCACATTCTTCCTATATCCACACAACATCATATACCCTATACCTCCACAACATATACCCTATTCACCTCCACACAAACATATACCCTATACCTCCACACAACATATACCCTATCCTCCACACACAACATATACCCTATTCCTCACACATACATATACCCACAAACCTATACCTATACTCACACACAACATATACCTATACTCCACACAACATATACCCTATAACCTCCTCACACAACATATACCCTATACCTCCAGACACAACATATACCCTATACCTCCACACACAACATATACCCTATACCTCCACACAACATATTAACCCTATACCTCCACACAACATATTTACCCTATACCTCCAGGACACAACATATACCCTATATTCCTCCACACACAACATATACCCTATACCTCCACACACAACTATACCTACCCTATACCTCCACAGACACATCATATACCCCTATACCTCCACACACAACATATACCCTATAACCTCCACACAACATACACCCTATCCTCCACACACATATATATACCCTATACCTCCACACAACATATTACCCTATACCTCCACACAACATATACCCTATACCTCCAGGACACAACATATACCCTTATACCTCCACACACAACATATATTTCCCTATACCTCCACACAACATTTTTCCCTACATATACCCTATACCTCCACACACACATATACCCTATTCCTCCAACACAAACATATACCTATAACCTCCACACACAACATATACCCTATACCTCCAGACACAACATATACCCTATACCCCCACACAACATATATCCCTATACCTCCACACCCAACATATACCCTATACCTCCAGACACATCATATACCCTATACCTCCACACATAATATTCATATACCCTATTTTACCCTCCACCACAACATATACCCTATACCTCCACACAACATATACCTATACCTCCACACAACATATACCCTATACCTCCACACAACATATACCCTATTACCTCCACACAAAACATATACCCCTATACCTCCACACAACATATACCCTATTCCTCCACACAACATATACCCTATACCTCCACACAACATATACCCTATACCTCCACACAACATATACCCTATAACCTCCACACAACATATACCCTATACCTCCAGACACAACATATACCCTATACCTCCACAAACATATACCCTATACCTCCAACATTCAACATATACCCTATACCTCCAGACACAACATATACCCTATTCCTCCACACAACATATACCCTATACCTCCAGACACAACATATACCCTATACCTCCCACACAACATATACCCTATACCTCCACACAACATATACCCTATTCCTCCACACAACATATACCCTATACCTCCACACAACATATACCCTATACCTCCACACACAACATATACCCTATACCTCCACACACAACATATACCCTATTCCTCCACACAACATATACCCTATACCTCCACACATCATATACCCTATACCATACCTCCACACACAACATATTATATACCCCTATACCTCCACAACATATACCCTATACCCACCACAACATATACCCTATACCTCCACAACAAACATATACCCTATAACCTCCACACAACATATACCCTATACCACACAACATATACCCTATACCTCCACACAACATATACCCTATACCTCCATCACAACATATACCCTATACCTCCACACAACATATACCTATACTCCACCACATCATATACCCTATACCTCCAACACAACATATACCCTATACCTCCACAACACATATACCCTATACCCCACACACAACATATACCCTATACCTCCACACAACATATACCCTATACCTCCACAAACAACATATACCCTATTCCACCACACATATACCCTATACTCTCCACACAACATATACCCTATACCTCCACACATCATACCCTATACTTCCAGACACAACATATACCCTATTCCTCCACACAACATATACCCTATACCTCCAGACACAACATATACCCTATACCTCCACACAACATATACCCTATACCTCCACACAACATATACCCTATTCCACCACATCATATACCCTATACCTCCACACAACATATACCCTATACCTCCACAACATATACTCTATACCTCCACACACAACATATACCCTATACCTCCAGACACAACATATACCCTATTCCTTCACATCATATACCCTATACCTCCACAACATATACCCTATACCCCCACAACATATACCCTATACCCCCACACACAACATATACCCTATACCTCCACACAACATATACCCTATACCTCCAGACACAACATATACCCTATACCCCACACACAACATATACCTATACCCCAGACACATCATATACCCTATACCTCCACACAACATAACCCTATACCTCCAGACACAACATATACCCTATTCCTCCACATCATATACCCTATACCTCCACAACATATACCCTATACCCCCACAACATATACCCTATACCCCCACACACATCATATACCCTATACCTCCACACAACATATACCCTATACCTCCAGACACAACATATACCCTATACCTCCACACAACATATACCCTATACCTCCACACAACATATACCCTATACCCCCACACAACATATACCCTATATCTCCAGACACAACATATACCCTATTCCTCCACACAACATATACCCTATACCCCCACACAACATATACCCTATACCTCCACACAACATATACCCTATACCTCCACACAACATATACCCCATTCTACCACATCATATACCCTATACCTCCACACAACATATACCCTATACCTCCAGACACAACATATACCCTATTCCTCCACACAACATATACCCTATACCTCCACACATCATATACCCTATACCTCCAGACACAACATATACCCTATACCTCCACACAACATATACCCTATACGCCCACACAACATATACCGTATACCTCCACACAACATATACCCTATACCTCCACACAACATATACCCTATTCCACCACATCATATACCCTATACCTCCACACAACATATACCCTATACCTCCACAACATATACTCTATACCTCCACACACAACATATACCCTATACCTCCACACATCATATACCCTATACCTCCAGACACAACATATACCCTATACCTCCACACAACATATACCCTATACCCCCACACAACATATACCCTATACCTCCACACAACATATACCCTATACCTCCACACAACATATACCCTATTCCACCACATCATATACCCTATACCTCCACACAACATATACCCTATACCTCCACAACATATACTCTATACCTCCACACACAACATATACCCTATACCTCCACACAACATACACCCTATCCCTCCACACACAACATATACCCTATTCCTCCACACAACATATACCCTATACCTCCACACACAACATATACCCTATACCTCCAGACACAACATATACCCTATTCCTCCACACAACATATATCCTATACCTCCAGACACAACATATACCCTATACCTCCACACACAACATATACCCTATACCTCCACACACAACATATACCCTATTCCTCCACACAACATACACCCTATACCTCCACACAACATATACCCTATACCTCCACACACAACATATACCCTATACCTCCACAACCAATATATATCCTATACCTCCAGACACAACATATACCCTATACCTCCACACACAACATATACCCTATTCCTCCACACAACATACACCCTATTCCTCCACACAACATACACCCTATACCTCCACACACAACATATACCCTATAACTCCACACAACATATACCCTATACCTCCAGACACAACATATACCCTATACCCCCACACAACATATACCCTATACCTCCACAGAACATATACCCTATACCTCCACACATCATATACCCTATACCTCCAGACAACATATACCCTATACCTCCAGACACAACATATACCCTATACCCCCACACAACATATACCCTATACCTCCACAGAACATATACCCTATACCTCCACACATCATATACCCTATACCTCCACACATCATATACCCTATACTGCCACACACAACATATACCCTATACCTCCTCACACAACATATACCCTATACCTCCAGACAACATATACCCTATACCTCCAGACACAACATATACCCTATACCTCCACACAACATATACCCTATACCTCCACACATCATATACCCTATACCTCCAGACACAACATATACCCTATACCTCCACACAACATATACCCTATACCTCCACACAACATATACCCTATACCTCCAGACACAACATATACCGTATTCCTCCACACAACATATACCCTATACCTCCAGACACAACATATACCCTATTCCTCCACACAACATATACCCTATACCTCCACAGAACATACACCCTATCCCTCCACACACAACATATACCCTATTCCTCCACACAACATATACCCTATACCTCCACACAACATATACCCTATACCTCCAGACACAACATATACCCTATACCTCCAACACAACATATACCCTATACCTCCAGACACAACATATACCCTATACCTCCACACAACATATACCCTATACCTCCACACAACATATACCCTATACCTCCACACAACATATACCCTATACCTCCACACAACATATACCCTATACCTCCACACACAACATATACCCTATACCTCCAGACACAACATATACCCTATACCTCCACACAACGTATACCCTATACCTCCAGACACATCATATACCCTATACCTCCACACAACATATACCCTATACCTCCAGACACAACATATACCCTATTCCTCCACATCATATACCCTATACCTCCACACAACATATACCCTATACCTCCACACACAACATATACCCTATACCTCCACACACATCATATACCCTATACCTCCACACAACATATACCCTATACCTCCAGACACAACATATACCCTATACCTCCACACAACATATACCCTATTCCTCCACACAACATATACCCTATTCCTCCACACAACATATACCCTATACCTCCACACACAACATATACCCTATACCTCCACACAACATATACCCTATACCTCCAGACACAACATATACCCTATACCTCCACACAACATATACCCTATACCTCCACACAACATATACCCTATACCTCCCACACAACATATACCCTATTCCTCCACAACAACATATACCCTATACCTCCACACAACATATACCCTATACCTCCAGACACAACATATACCCTATACCTCCACACAACATATACCCTATACTCCACACAACATATACCCTATACCTCCACACACAACATATACCCTATACCTCCACACACATATACCCTATACCTCCACACAACATATACCCTATACCTCCAGACACAACATATACCCTATTCCTCCACACAACATATACCCTATACCTCCACACAACATATACCCTATACCTCCAGACACAACATATACCCTATACCTCCAGACACAACATATACCCTATACCTCCACACATCATATACCCTATACCTCCACACAACATATACCCTATACCTCCACAACATATACTCTATACCTCCACACACAACATATACCCTATACCTCCACACAACATACACCCTATCCCTCCACACACAACATATACCCTATTCCTCCACACAACATATACCCTATACCTCCACACACAACATATACCCTATACCTCCAGACACAACATATACCCTATTCCTCCACACAACATATATCCTATACCTCCAGACACAACATATACCCTATACCTCCACACACAACATATACCCTATACCTCCACACACAACATATACCCTATTCCTCCACACAACATACACCCTATACCTCCACACAACATATACCCTATACCTCCACACACAACATATACCCTATACCTCCACACACAATATATACCCTATACCTCCAGACACAACATATACCCTATACCTCCACACACAACATATACCCTATTCCTCCACACAACATACACCCTATTCCTCCACACAACATACACCCTATACCTCCACACACAACATATACCCTATAACTCCACACAACATATACCCTATACCTCCAGACACAACATATACCCTATACCCCCACACAACATATACACTATACCCCCACACAACATATACCCTATACCTCCACAAAACATATACCCTATACCTCCACACATCATATACCCTATACCTCCAGACAACATATACCCTATACCTCCAGACACAACATATACCCTATACCCCCACACAACATATACCCTATACCTCCACACATCATATACCCTATACCTCCAGACACAACATATACCCTATACCTCCACACAACATATACCCTATACCCCCACACAACATATACCCTATACCTCCACACAACATATACCCTATACCTCCACACAACATATACCCTATTCCACCACATCATATACCCTATACCTCCACACAACATATACCCTATACCTCCACACAACATATACCCTATACCTCCAGACACAACATATACCCTATACCTCCACACAACATATACCCTATACCTCCAGACACAACATATACCCTATACCTCCACATCATATACCCTATACCTCCACACAACATATACCCTATACCTCCAGACACAACATATACCCTATACCTCCACAACATATACCCTATACCTCCACACAACATATACCCTATACCTCCACAACATATACCCTATACCCCACACAACATATACCCTATACCTCCACACAACATATACCCTATACCTCCACACAACATATACCCTATACCTCCACACATCATATACCCTATACCACCACACAACATATACCCTATACCTCCACACAACATATACCCTATACCTCCACACAACATATACCCTATACCTCCAGACACAACATATACCCTATACCTCCGACACAACATATACCCTATACCTACACACATCATATACCCTATACCCCCACACAACATATACCCTATACCTCCACACAACATATACCCTATACCTCCACACAACATATACCCTATACCTCCACACAACATATACCCTATACCCCCACACACAACATATACCCTATACCTCCACACAACATATACCCTATACCTCCAGACACAACATATACCCTATTCCTCCACACAACATATACCCTATACCTCCAGCACAACATATACCCTATACCTCCACACACAACATATACCCTATACCTCCACACACAACATATACCCTATACCTCCACACAACATATACCCTATACCTCCACACAACATATACCCTATACCTCCACACACAACATATACCCTATACCTCCACACAACATATACCCTATACCTCCAGACACAACATATACCCTATACCTCCACACATCATATACCCTATACCTCCACACAACATATACCCTATACCTCCACAACATATACTCTATACCTCCACACACAACATATACCCTATACCTCCACACAACATACACCCTATCCCTCCACACACAACATATACCCTATTCCTCCACACAACATATACCCTATACCTCCACACACAACATATACCCTATACCTCCAGACACAACATATACCCTATTCCTCCACACAACATATATCCTATACCTCCAGACACAACATATACCCTATACCTCCACACACAACATATACCCTATACCTCCACACACAACATATACCCTATTCCTCCACACAACATACACCCTATACCTCCACACAACATATACCCTATACCTCCACACACAACATATACCCTATACCTCCACACACAATATATACCCTATACCTCCAGACACAACATATACCCTATACCTCCACACACATCATATACCCTATACCCCCACACAACATATACCCTATACCTCCACACAACATATACCCTATTCCCCCACACAACATATACCCTATACCTCCACACAACATATACCCTATACCCCCACACACAACAAATACCCTATACCTCCACACACAACATATACCCTATACCTCCAGACACAACATATACCCTATTCCTCCACACAACATATATCCTATACCTCCAGACACAACATATACCCTATACCTCCACACACAACATATACCCTTTACCTCCACACACAACATATACCCTATTCCTCCACACAACATACACCCTATACCTCCACACATCATATACCCTATACCTCCAGACACAACATATACCCTATACCTCCACACAACATATACCCTATACCCCCACACAACATATACCCTATACCTCCACACAACATATACCCTATACCTCCACACAACATATACCCTATTCCACCACATCATATACCCTATACCTCCACACAACATATACCCTATACCTCCACAACATATACCCTATACCTCCAGACACAACATATACCCTATACCTCCACACAACATATACCCTATACCTCCAGACACAACATATACCCTATACCTCCACATCATATACCCTATACCTCCACACAACATATACCCTATACCTCCAGACACAACATATACCCTATACCTCCACATCATATACCCTATACCTCCACACAACATATACCCTATACCTCCACAACATATACCCTATACCCCCACACAACATATACCCTATACCTCCACACAACATATACCCTATACCTCCACAAAACATATACCCTATTCCACCACATCATATACCCTATACCTCCACACAACATATACCCTATACCTCCACAACATATACCCTATACCTCCAGACACAACATATACCCTATACCTCCAGACACAACATATACCCTATACCTCCACACATCATATACCCTATACCCCCACACAACATATACCCTATACCTCCACACAACATATACCCTATACCTCCACACAACATATACCCTATACCTCCACACAACATATACCCTATACCCCCACACACAACAAATACCCTATACCTCCACACACAACATATACCCTATACCTCCAGACACAACATATACCCTATTCCTCCACACAACATATATCCTATACCTCCAGACACAACATATACCCTATACCTCCACACACAACATATACCCTTTACCTCCACACACAACATATACCCTATTCCTCCACACAACATACACCCTATACCTCCACACAACATATACCCTATACCTCCACACACAACATATACCCTATACCTCCACACACAACATATACCCTATACCTCCAGACACAACATATACCCTATACCTCCACACACAACATATACCCTATTCCTCCACACAACATACACCCTATTCCTCCACACAACATACACCCTATACCTCCACACACAACATATACCCTATAACTCCACACAACATATACCCTATACCTCCAGACACAACATATACCCTATACCTCCACACAACATATACCCTATACCTCCACACATCATATACCCTATACCCCCACACAACATATACCCTATACCTCCAGACACAACATATACCCTATTCCTCCACACAACATATACCCTATACCTCCAGACACAACATATACCCTATACCTCCACATCATATACCCTATACCTCCACACAACATATACCCTATACCTCCAGACACAACATATACCCTATACCTCCACATCATATACCCTATACCTCCACACAACATATACCCTATACCTCCAGACACAACATATACCCTATACCTCCAGACACAACATATACCCTATACCTCCACACATCATATACCCTATACCTCCACACAACATATACCCTATACCTCCACACAACATATACCCTATACCTCCACACATCATATACCCTATACCTCCAGACACAACATATACCCTATACCTCCACACAACATATACCCTATACCCCCACACAACATATACCCTATACCTCCACACAACATATACCCTATACCTCCACACAACATATACCCTATTCCACCACATCATATACCCTATACCTCCACACAACATATACCCTATACCTCCACAACATATACCCTATACCTCCAGACACAACATATACCCTATACCTCCAGACACAACATATACCCTATACCTCCACACATCATATACCCTATACCCCCACACAACATATACCCTATACCTCCACACAACATATACCCTATACCTCCACACAACATATACCCTATACCTCCACACAACATATACCCTATACCCCCACACACAACATATACCCTGTACCTCCACACAACATATACCCTATACCTCCACACAATATATACCCTATACCTCCACAACATATACCCTATACCTCCAGACACAACATATACCCTATACCTCCAGACACCCATTCTCTCCCACACTTCTACACATATTCATATTCACCCCTCCTTCACTTTCTCCTTTAGACACATAGACACACCTCAGTGGGGGCTGCTGAGGGGAGGAAAGCTCATAATAATGGCTGGAACGGAGCAAATGGAATGGCATCGAACAGCTGTGTTTTATGTTTTTTCTATTTTCAGTGTCCATGTATCTCATTGGCATCACCTACTTCTATCATTACTTCCTAGAGAAGAACAGTTACTGGGGGATAATGTAGTCTATATTGTATTGTGGGGAGGGGGAAGGAATATTGTCTCAAGTTGAGACTTGATTCATTTTTCTTCTAGTAACTATCTGATCGGAATGAATTGCTTGCGTTTTTTCCTTAGCCTAGCAGACAGGTCCTGGATGAATCGAATGGACTGGCACTGGACCTTGATCTCATTTCCCCCTTGTGCCTTCAGAATGTTGACTTTTGGTCTGATAGTTCCACAGCTTAAAGATTACCACGCAAGGCTATTTAGTGTTCTTCTGCTTCACGTCGATCCGATGGCGTCGCTCCAGATCCTCCAGTCATACATCCACACCAAGCTCCTCTGATATCAGCTAGATCACTTAGCTGGAAAGTTCCCCTTTTTCCTCATCCTCCGGAAGGACAATATTCTCTATCTGTTAAGTAGCTGATCCAGTTCATCTTCTAAAGTTCGCAGCTTTGTTTCCAGGCCAATTTTGTTGTCAAGTTCGTCCGCACATCATCTGACACGATAGACTCTACTTACCTTTTGAGCAAATCTAAATTTTTTACAACAGATTGTAACAGTTAGTTTGAGAGCTTTGTGTTTTCCCGGATATCCTTTGTCTTCTCCTCTAAGGGAAGACATGTTGGGTTTGTTTTGTGTACAGGTGAATGCTCACTCTCTGCCCGTTGCTTGGGGATATATTGATCTATCGATTTTAAAGGTTTAATTTAAACTATGTTGTCTGGCATCTACATAATCACAGTTTTACTGGTACATAACGGAGCTACTATATCCCCATGCGTACCCATACACAACAAAAAGGAATGTCTTTCTAGAACCCATACACAACAAAAAGGAATGTCTTTCTAGAACCCATACACAACAAAAAGGAATGTCTTTCTAGAACCCATACACAACAAAAAGGAATGTCTTTCTAGAACCCATACGTAACAAAAAGGAATGTCTTTCTAGAACCCATACATAACAAAAAGGAATGTCTTTCTAGAACCCATACGTAACAAAAAGGAATGTCTTTCTAGAACCCATACATAACAAAAAGGAATGTCTTTCTAGAACCCATACGTAACAAAAAGGAATGTCTTTCTAGAACCCATACACAACAAAAAGGAATGTCTTTCTAGAACCCATACATAACAAAAAGGAATGTCTTTCTAGAACCCATACATAACAAAAAGGAATGTCTTTCTAGAACCCATACGTAACAAAAAGGAATGTCTTTCTAGAACCCATACATAACAAAAAGGAATGTCTTTCTAGAACCCATACGTAACAAAAAGGAATGTCTTTCTAGAACCCATACACAACAAAAAGGAATGTCTTTCTAGAACCCATACATAACAAAAAGGAATGTCTTTCTAGAACCCATACAAAACAAAAATGAATTTCTTTGTAAGATGAAAAATCTCTCTCTCTCTCTCTCTCTCTCTCTCTCTCTCTCTCTCTCTCTCTCTCTCTCTCTCTCTCTCTGTCTCTCTCTCTCTCTCTCTCTCTCTCTCTCTCTCCCCCCCCCCCCTCTCTCTCTCTCTCTCTCTCTCTCTCTCTCTCTCTCCCCCTCTCTCTCTCTCTCTCTCTCTCTCTCTCTCTCTCTCGCTCTCTCTCTCTCTCTCTCTCTCTCTCTCTCTCTCTCTCTCTCTCTCTCTCTCTCTCTCTCTCTCTCTCTCTCTCCCCCTCTCTCTCTCTCTCTCTCTCTCCCTCTCTCTTCTCTCTCTCTCTCTCTCCCTCTCTCTCTCTCTCTCTCTCTCTCTCTCTGTCTCATCCCTACTTTCTCACAGCTGTCAGCTGGAGGTTTTGATTCTGCCTGAGGGTAGGCTTGGGGGAGGGGTGATTTGGGATTAGGATGTGGGGGTGAAACTAGAACCAGATGGAGGGTGGATGGCGGAGAGATCCTCCAGCTCAGCCAATAGAATGTAGAAGGAGTAACCATTATACAAAAACACTACCAACACTATATTTACCATCCAGAATACCCCTGCTTTACAAAGACTGGAAAGGTTATGTGTGTGTGTGAGAGTGTGTGTTTGTTTGTTATTGTTAGTGTGTTAGTGTGTTAGTGGTTGTGTTAGTGTGTTAGTTTGTTTACATTTACATTTTAGTCATTTAGCAGACACTCTTATCCAGAGCGACTTACAGTTAGTGAGTTAATACAATTTTATTTTCTTCATAATGGTCCTCCGTGGGAAACGAACCCACAACCCTGGCGTTGCAAACGCCATGCTCTACCAACTGAGCTACACAGGACTAGTTAGTGTGTTAGTGTGTGAGTGTGTTAGTGTGTTAGTATGTTAATGTGTTATTGTTAGTGTGTTAGTGTGTTAGTGCGTTAGTGGTTGTGTTAGTGTGTTAGTGTGTTAGAATGTTAGTGTGTTAGAATGTTAGTGTGTTAGAATGTTAGTGAGTTAGTGTGTTATTGTTAGTGTGTTAGTGTGTTAATGTGTTATTGTGTTATTGTGTCAGTGTGTTAGTGAGTTAGAGTGTTAGTGTGTTAGTGTGTTAGTGTGTTATTGTGTTATTGTTAGTGTGTTAGTGTGTTAGTGTGTTGATGTTAGTGTGTTAGTGTGTTAGTGTGTTGATGTTAGTGTGTTAGTGTGTTAGTGTGTTAGTGTGTTAGTGAGTTAGAGTGTTAGTGTGTTAGTGTGTTAGTGTGTTATTGTGTTATTGTTAGTGTGTTAGTGTGTTAGTGTGTTGATGTTAGTGTGTTAGTGTGTTAGTGTGTTAGTGTATTAGTGTGTTAGTGAGTTAGAGTGTTAGTGTGTTAGTGTGTTAGTGTGTTATTGTGTTATTGTTAGTGTGTTAGTGTGTTAGTGTGTTAATGTGTTAGTGTGTTAGTGTGTTAGTGTGTTAATGTGTTATTGTTGGTGTGTTCGTGTGTTAGTGTGTTAGTGTGTTAGTGAGTTAGAGTGTTAGTGTGTTAGTGTGTTAGTGTGTTAGTGTGTTGATGTGTTGATGTGTTATTGTTAGTGTGTTAGTGTGTTAGTGTGTTATTGTAGTGTGTTGGTGTGTTAGTGTATTAGTGTGTTATTGTGTTAGTGAGTTAGTGTGTTAGTGTGTTAGTGTGTTATTGTGTTATTGTTAGTGTGTTAATGTGTTAGTGTGTTAGTGTGTTAGTGTGTTAGTGTGTTAGTGAGTTAGAGTGTTGGTGTGTTAGTGCGTTAGTGTGTTAGTGTGTTAGTGTGTTATTGTTAGTGTGTTAGTGTGTTAGTGTGTTAGTGTGTTAGTGTGTTAGTGTGTTATTGTTAGTGTGTTAGTGTGTTAGTGTGTTAGTGTGTTAGTGTGTTAGTGTGTTAGTGAGTTAGAGTGTTGGTGTGTTGGTGTGTTATTGTGTTATTGTTAGTGTTAGTGTGTTAGTGTGTTAGTGTGTTAGTGTGTTAGTGTGTTAGTGTGTTAGTGTGTTAGTGTGTTAGTGTGTTATTGTTAGTGTGTTAGTGTGTTAGTGTGTTAGTGTGTTAGTGAGTTAGTGTTGGTGTGTTAGTGTGTTATTGTTAGTGTGTTAGTGTGTTAGTGTGTTAGTGTGTTAGTGTGTTATTGTGTTAGTGTGTTAGTGTGTTAGTGTGTTAGTGTGTTATTGTGTTATTGTTAGTGTGTTAGTGTGTTAGTGTGTTAGTGTGTTAGTGTGTTATTGTTAGTGTGTTAGTGTGTTAGTGTGTTAGTGTGTTAGTGTGTTATTGTTAGTGTGTTAGTGTGTTAGTGTGTTAGTGTGTTAGTGTGTTAGTGTGTTATTGTTAGTGTGTTATTGTTAGTGTGTTAGTGTGTTAGTGTGTTAGTGTGTTATTGTGTTATTGTTAGTGTGTTAGTGTGTTAGTATGTTAATGTGTCAGTGTGTTAGTGTGTTAGTGTGTTAGTGTGTTAGTGTGTTAGTGTGTTATTGTTAGTGTGTTAGTGTGTTAGTGTGTTAGTGTGTTATTGTTAGTGTGTTAGTGTGTTAGTGTGTTAGTGTGTTAGTGTGTTATTGTTAGTGTGTTAGTGTGTTAGTGTGTTAGTGTGTTAGTGTGTTATTGTTAGTGTGTTAGTGTGTTAGTGTGTTAGTGTGTTATTGTTAGTGTGTTAGTGTGTTAGTGTGTTAGTGTGTTAGTGTGTTAGTGTGTTAGTGTGTTATTGTGTTATTGTTAGTGTGTTAGTGTGTTAGTGTGTTAGTGTGTTAGTGTGTTATTGTTAGTGTGTTAGTGTGTTAGTGTGTTAGTGTGTTAGTGTGTTAGTGTGTTAGTGTGTTAGTGTGTTAGTGTGTTAGTGTGTTAGTGTGGTAGTGTGTTATTGTTAGTGTGTTAGTGTGTTAGTGAGTTAGTGTGTTAGTGTGTTATTGTTAGTGTGTTAGTGTGTTAGTGTGTTAGAGTGTTAGTGTGTTAGTGTGTTAGTGTGTTATTGTTAGTGTGTTAGTGTGTTAGTGTGTTAGTGTGTTAGTGTGTTAGTGTGTTATTGTTAGTGTGTTAGTGTGTTAGTGTGTTAGTGTGTTAGTGTGTTAGTGTGTTAGTGTGTTAGTGTGTTAGTGTGTTAGTGTGTTATTAGTGTGTTAGTGTGTTAGTGTGTTAGTGTGTTAGTGTGTTAGTGTGTTATTGTTAGTGTGTTAGTGTGTTAGTGTGTTAGTGTGTTAGTGTGTTAGTGTGTTATTGTTAGTTTATTAGTGTGTTAGTGTGTTAGTGAGCGGTGGCTGAAATTAACAAACAACAGATGTGGCATCCCTTGCAATCACCTCCTCTGTGTGTGCTACTTGCTTTTCTTGTGAGCCACGGCCAAGGAACCAGGCAGGGCCAGGATCTCAAATGTGGAGCATGTAGGGCCATGGTGGATGAGATGGAGTGGGCAATATCCCAGGTGGATCCTAACAAAATGATCCAGACCGGGTCCTTTAGAATCAACCCAGATGGTAGCCAGTCTATTAGAGAGGTTCCTCTCGCCCGCTCGGAGGGTAACCTCCTGGAGCTAATGGAGGAGATATGTGAGAAGATGAAGGATTACGGGGAACGCTTGGACCCCATCACCAGCAGGGAGACCTATGAGAGGGTCACGTCTCGGAACGGCAAACCCATGGACCTCTCAGAGGCTAAACTGGATTCCAGAGTCACATCCAGCCTGAAATTTGCTTGTGAGACCATCATTGAACAACATGAAGACGAGGTCATCGAATTCTTTGCCCATGAAACGGACAACGTGAAAGACAAACTCTGCAGCAAGAGAACAGACCTTTGCGACCATGCTCTGCAAATCCCTCATGATGAGCTATGATTCCATCCTGCAGTTCACGCAGCTCAGCTTTACACACAGCTACCTTCCACCACGTTAGTGTGTGGGGAGGTGGAAATATAGAACTCAACACACTAGCTCGATCTGCGCTATCAATCACAAGTCATAGATGCAAGGTATAACTTATTGGGCGACTACTGTTAAGAAAACTCATGACATCAACTATATTCTCACACATTTGTGCTTTTGTGCCTCAATTTATATTGTCCTTATGCAGGTGTGTATGATGTGGGTAGAGCACTCTTGTAATGTGTATATTACTACAATGAATTCAAATCAAATGTATTGGTCGCATACACAGTCCTCTGTAGCTCAGCTGGTAGAGCACGGCACTTGTAACGCCAAGGTATTGGGTTCGATCCCCGGGACCACCCATACACAAAAAAAAATATGTATGCACGCATGACTGTAAGTCGCTTTGGATAAAAGCGTCTGCTAAATGGCATATTATTATTATTATTATTATTAGTGTGTTAGTGTGTTCATGTGTTAGTGTTAGTGTGTTAGTGTGTTAGTGTGTTATTGTTAGTGTGTTAGTGTGTTAGTGTGTTAGTGTGTTAGTATGTTAATGTGTCAGTGTGTTAGTGTGTTAGTGTGTTAGTGTGTTAGTGTGTTAGTTTATTAGTGTGTTAGTGTGTTAGTGTGTTAGTGTGTTAGTGTGTTAATGTGTTAGTGTTAGTGTGTTATTGTTAGTTTATTAGTGTGTTAGTGAGTTAGTGTGTTAGTGTGTTAGTGTGTTAGTGTGTTAGTGTGTCAGTGTGTTAGTGTGTTATTGTGTTATTTTTAGTGTGTTAGTGTGTATTTAACTCAGTTCAGGAGTAAATATTTCCCTAACAAGGGACATATTATGTTGCATGTTACATAATAATTTTTAACATTATTTTTTAATGACTACCTCATATTTTGTACCCAACACAAACAATTATCTGTAAGGCCCCTCAGTCGATTAGTGAATTTCAAGCACAGATTTAACCACAAAGACCAGGGAGGTTTTCCAATGCCTCACAAAGAAGGGCACCTATTGGTAGATTAGTAAAAACAAAAAGCAGACATTGAATATCCCTTTGAGCATGGTGAAGTTATTAATTACACTTTGTATGGTGTATCAATACACCCAGTCACTACAAAGATACAGAATCTTTCCTAACTCAGTTGCCGTAGAGAAAGGAAACCGCTTAGGGATTTCACCATGAGGCCAATGGTGTCTTTAAAACAGTTAGAGTTTAATGACTGTGATAGGAGAAAACTGAGGATGGATCAACAACATTGTAGTTACTCCACAATACTAACCTAAATGACAGAGTGAAAAGAAGGAAGCCTGTACAGAATACAAATATTCCAAAACATGCATCCTGTTTGCAATACGGCACTAAAATAAAACTGCAAAATATGTGGCAGATATTAACTTTATATTGTGAATACAAAACATTATGTTTGGGGCAAATCCAACACAACACATCACTGAGTACGACTCTTCATATTTTCAAGCATGGTGGTGGCTGCATCATGTCATCGGTGTGCTTGTCATCAGCAAGGACTAGAGTTTTTTATGATCAAAATAGATGGAATAGAGCTAAGCATAGGCAAAATCCTAGAGGAAAACATGGTTCAGTCTGCTTTCCAACAGACACTGGGAGACAAATTCACCTTCCAGCAGGACAATAACCTAAAACACAAGACCAAATCTACACTGGAGTTGCTTACCAAGGCGACATTAAATGTTCCTTAGTGGCCTAGTTACAGATTTGACTTACAGTTTTTTTTTCGATTGCTAACAAGCATTGTTCAATACTGCGGATATATGTGCAAAACTCTAAATACAGTTATTAAAACAACATGCAACTTTGGCATTCATAGTATCATGTGGTCCTCTGTAGCTCAGCTGGTAGAGCACGGCGCTTGTAACGCCAAGGTAGTGGGTTCGATCCCCGGGACCACCCATACACAAAATAAATGTATGCACGCATGACTGTAAGTCGCTTTGGATAAAAGCGTCTGCTAAATGGCATATTATTATTATTATTATTATTGGTGTTTACTAATTAAAATAACGTTTTTAATGAAAACATGTAATTTATATTTTAAAAAAAAATTTATGTTGGCAACCATTTTATAAAAGCAATACATCCCTCGAACTCGGGAAATATCATGTGATAAGTCCCTCCTAAGGGCGGTTTCCTGATCCCCGGCTTCATCTCGGGCCTAAGAATAGCCCTTAGTCAGGAGTAAATGGAATGTAAATGAGTTATTATAATAATATTCCATTTAGCAGACTATATCATGACCTACAAAACTCTAAAAACAGCTACCACTTGAACATGTGTCAATTTGTCTTTAATATCATCTTTTTTTAGATGAACCAACAGTCATTTTTACAAAAGAAGAGTGGCAAACCTGTACTGTATAGAATGTCCTGCAAGATATGTAAAGAAATAAAGCAGAAAGGCTGCAATATGCTTCAACACAATTTACTGTATTTTTGCAAATTACTGTATTTTGCTTTTTGCAGAGTAATTCCAAAATACACAAAAATATATAATTCCAGTACTGTTAAACAAACAAAAAGTGTATACACACTATGAATATTCATAGCATGTTGTCCAAATGAAACAGATACATAACAATGCTAGTCAATCCTGTCTGCTGCATTGGGACACATGTTCTCGTCCACATCACACCGTGTGGCCTCTCGCGCAACACACCTGGGAAAGAATCTCTTTGCACGCCCGATCCATCCCTGGCAATTTTCTGCAGAGATATCCAGGCATCCTGCATTCATTGCAACCAAGAGTGACATTTAATAATGTGGATGGTGGTCATAAACTTTCCACCTCCATGAGGAAAATAATTATTCTATGGGGTTGAGGAAGGGAGAGTAAGGGGGGGAGGGGGTGGAGTGACACCATCCTGGGATGGGCTGCAAACCACTCTGTGACGGCATGGGAGTGGTGAAATGCCACATTGGCCCATACCATCACCCAGGTTTCCATATTTCTTCTGACTTGCCCTCCTTCTTCACCTGGCAAAAGCCTTCCATAGAGGTCATCCGTGAAATGAGGCGCTCTGTGTTGTATGGCCCAATTAGTGGTTTATGTAACAGCAGATCCATATTGCGGCACACATTGTGATGTTGGGAACCCCATCAGCCCGGGACATTCACTGTTGCTCTTTTCCCAATCACATTCCTTCCACGTCGGCGTGTTTTGGCCATGTTAAGACCAGCCTCATCCACAAAGACGAACATGTGGGGTGTTGGCCTGGCTTCAAGCTCCATGACACTCTAAAATATTGTAAATCCACAGGGCAACATAATAGTTATTCTATAACAGTAGTTTACATTACAGTATACTGTAACTGAGAATCACTGCTGAGTGTGCAGTGCTCTGGCGGGTTTTGGTTACAGTAAAAACAGTCCTGTATTACAGGATATAGACATCTTACCTGGACATTTTGGTACCGGAGTTCCTCTCAAAGGGAACAGTGTACACCCGCTTCATGCTTTGTCAAGACTCTAGCAATGGTTGTCGT
>CM062505.1:894800-937300 GCA_031479575.1 Coregonus ussuriensis | reverse complement strand
AGTTTATCAAAATTGGGTTTGTTTTAAAATACTTTGTGGGGCTGTGTAATCTGAGGGAAATATGTGTCTCTAATATGGTCATACATTTGGCAGGAGGTTAGGAAGTGCAGCTCAGTTTCCACCTCATTTTGTGGGCAGTGTGCACATAGCCTGTCTTCTCTCGAGAGCCAGGTCTGCCTACGGCGGCCTTTCTCAATAGCAAGTCTATGCACACAGTGGTCAGGTATTCTGCCACTGTGTACTCTCTGTTTAGGGCCAGATAACATTCCAGTTTGCTCTTTTTTTGGTTGATTCTTTCCAGTGTGTCAAGTAATTATCTTTTTGTTTTCTCATGATTTGGTTGGGTCTAATTGTGTTGTTTTTGTCCTGGGGCTCTGTGGGGTCTGTTTGTGTTTGTGAACAGAGCCCCAGGACCAGCTTGCTTAGGGGACTCTTCTCCAGGTTCATCTCTCTGTAGGTGATGGCTTTGTTTTGGAAGGTTTGGGAATCGCTTCCTTTTAGGTGGTTGTAGAATTTAACGTATTATGCATTATTTTGTGTTTTTCGTTGCACACTGAGTCTATTTTTGCAGAATTCTGCATGCAGAGTTTCAATTTGGTGTTTGTCCCATTTTGTGAAATCTTCGTTGGTGAGCGGACCCCAGACATCACAACCGTGGAGGGCAATGGGTTCTATAACTGATTCATGTATTTTTAGCCAGATCCTAATTGGTATGTCGAATTTTATGTTCCTTTTGATGGAGTAGAACACCCTTCTTGCCTTGTCTCTCAGATAGTTCACAGCTTTGTGGAAATTACATTTACATTTTAGTCGTTTAGCAGACGCTCTTATCCAGAGCGACTTACAGTTAGTGAATGCATACATTTTCATACTGGCCCCCCGTGGGAATCGAGAACCTCCTTGGTTGGTGACAGAAGCACCAGATCATCAGCAAACAGTAGACATTTGACTTCAGATTCTAGTAGGGTGAGGCCGGGTGCTGCAGACTGTTCTAATGCCCTCGCCAATTTTTTGATATATACAGTGGGGGAAAAAAGTATTTAGTCAGCCACCAATTGTGCAAGTTCTCCCACTTAAAAAGATGAGAGAGGCCTGTAATGTTCATCATAGGTACACGTCAACTATGACAGACAAACGGAGGAAAAGAAATCCAGAAAATCACATTGTAGGATTTTTAATGAATTTATTTGCAAATTATGGTGGAAAATAAGTATTTGGTCACCTACAAACAAGCAAGATTTCTGGCTCTCACAGACCTGTAACTTCTTCTTTAAGAGGCTCCTCTGTCCTCCACTCGTTACCTGTATTAATGGCACCTGTTTGAACTTGTTATCAGTATAAAAGACACCTGTCCACAACCTCAAACAGTCACATTCCAAACTCCACTATGGCCAAGACCAAAGAGCTGTCAAAGGACACCAGAAACAAAATTGTAGACCTGCACCAGGCTGCGAAGACTGACTCTGCAATAGGTAAGCAGCTTGGTTTGAAGAAATCAACTGTGGGAGCAATTATTAGGAAATGGAAGACATACAAGACCACTGATAATCTCCCTCGATCTGGGGCTCCACGCAAGATCTCACCCCGTGGGGTCAAATTGATCACAAGAACGGTGAGCAAAAATCCCAGAACCACACGGGGGGACCTAGTGAATGACCTGCAGAGAGCTGGGACCAAAGTAACAAAGCCTACCATCAGTAACACACTACGCCGCCAGGGACTCAAATCCTGCAGTGCCAGACGTGTCCCCCTACTTAAGCCAGTACATGTCCAGGCCCATCTGAAGTTTGCTAGAGTGCATTTGGATGATCCAGAAGAGGATTGGGAGAATGTCATATGGTCAGATGAAACCAAAATATAACTTTTTGGTAAAAACTCAACTCGTCGTGTTTGGAGGACAAAGAATGCTGAGTTGCATCCAAAGAACACCATACCTACTGTGAAGCATGGGGGTGGAAACATCATGATTTGGGGCTGTTTTTCTGCAAAGGGACCAGGACGGCTGATCCGTGTAAAGGAAAGAATGAATGGGGCCATGTATCGTGAGATTTTGAGTGAAAACCTCCTTCCATCAGCAAGGGCATTGAAGATGAAACGTGGCTGGGTCTTTCAGCATGACAATGATCCCAAACACACCGCCCGGGCAACGAAGGAGTGGCTTCGTAAGAAGCATTTCAAGGTCCTGGAGTGGCCTAGCCAGTCTCCAGATCTCAACCCCATAGAAAATCTTTGGAGGGAGTTGAAAGTCTGTGTTGCCCAGCGACAGTCCCAAAACATCACTGCTCTAGAGGAGATCTGCATGGAGGAATGGGCCAAAATACCAGCAACAGTGTGTGAAAACCTTGTGAAGACTTACAGAAAACGTTTGACCTGTGTCATTGCCGCCAACAAAGGGTATATAACAAAGTATTGAGAAACTTTTGTTAATGACCAAATACTTATTTTCCACCATAATTTGCAAATAAATTCATTAAAAATCCTACAATGTGATTTTCAGGATTTTCTTTTCTCATTTTGTCTGTCATAGTTGACGTGTACCTATGATGAAAATGACAGGCCTCTCTCATCTTTTTAAGTGGGAGAACTTGCACAATTGGTGGCTGACTAAATACTTTTTTCCCCCACTGTATGTGTAAAAAAACTCTGAGTAGTCCAGACGTGACGATGCTATCTATCCCCGACATGGACAGGGGAACCTCTAGTCCTGATGTGACGACGCTATCTAAAATTAGCCGCCAAAATTGTCGCAACCCCTATTACTAGCTTGTTCAACCTCTCTTTCGTATTGTCTGAGATCCCCAGAGATTGGAAAGCTGCCGTGGTCATCTCCCTCTTCACACTCTAGATTCAAACTGTTACAGACGTAAAGTGAGGGAAAAAAGTATTTGATCCCCTGCTGATTTTGTACGTTTGCCCACTGACAAAGAAATGATCAGTCTATAATTTTAATGGTAGGTTTATTTGAACAGTGAGAGACAGAATAACAACAAAAAGATCCAGAAAAATGCATGTAAAAAATGTTATAAATTGATTTGCATTTTAATGAGGGAAATAAGTATTTGACCCCTTCTCAATCAGAAAGATTTCTGGCTCCCAGGTGTCTTTTATACAGGTAACGAGCTGAGATTAGGAGCACACTCTTAAAGGGAGTGCTCCTAATCTCAGTTTGTTACCTCTATAAAAGACAGCTGTCCACAGAAGCAATCAATCAATCAGATTCCAAACTCTCCACCATGGCCAAGACCAAAGAGTTCTCCAAGGATGTCAGGGACAAGATTGTAGACCTACACAAGGCTGGAATGGGCTACAAGACCATCGCCAAGCAGCTTGGTGAGAAGGTGACAACAGTTGGTGCGATTATTCGCAAATGGAAGAAACACAAAATAACTGTCAATCTCCCTCGGACTGGGGCTCCATGCAAGATCTCACCTCGTGGAGTTGCAATGATCATGAGAACGGTGAGGAATCAGCCCAGAACTACACAGGAGGATCTTGTCAATGATCTCAAGGCAGCTGGGACCATAGTCACCAAGATAACAATTGGTAACACACTACACCGTGAAGGACTGAAATCCTGCAGCACCCACAAGGTCCTCCTGCTCAAGAAAGCACATACACAGGGCCGTCTGAAGTTTGCCAATGAACATCTGAATGATTCAGAGGAGAATTGGGTGAAAGTGTTGTGGTCAGATGAGACCAAAATGGAGCTCTTTGGCATCAACTCAACTCGCCGTGTTTGGAGGAGGAGGAATGCTGCCTATGACCCCAAGAACACCATCCCCACCGTCAAACATGGAGGTGGACACATTATGCTTTGGGGGTGTTTTTCTGCTAAGGGGACAGGACAACTTCACCGCATCAAAGGGACGATGGACGGGGCCATGTACCATCAAATCTTGGGTGAGAACATCCTTCCCTCAGCCAGGTCATTGAAAATGGGTCGTGGATGGGCATTCCAGCATGACAATGACAACACATGGCCAAGGCAACAAAGGAGTGGCTCAAGAAGAAGCACATTAAGGTCCTGGAGTGGCCTAGCCAGTCTCCAGACCTTAATCCCATAGAAAATCTGTGGAGGGAGCTGAAGGTTCGAGTTGCCAAACGTTAGCCTCGTAACCTTAATAACTTGGAGAAGATCTGCAAAGAGGAGTCGAACAAAATCCCTCCTGAGATGTGTGCAAACCTGGTGGCCAACTACAAGAAACGTCTGACCTCTGTGATTACCAACAAGGGTTTTGCCACCAAGTACTAAGTCATGTTTTGCAGAGGGGTCAAATACTTATTTCCCTCATTAAAATGCAAATCAATTTATAACATTTTTGACATGTGTTTTTCTGGATATTTTTTTGTTATTCTGTCTCTCATTGTTCAAATAAACCTACCATTAAGAACACATGGTTAGACGAGGAAAGAGCAGTAGGAGTAGCAGTGTTTTCTGTGGTAATCCATGTTTCCGTCAGCGCCAAGAAGTCGAGGGACTGGAGGGTAGCATAGGCTGAGATGAACTCTGCCTTGTTGGCCGCAGAACGGCAGTTCCAGAGGCTGCCGGAGACCTGGAACTCCACGTGGGTCGTGCGGTCTAACTTGGTACAGTATTCTTCAGTGAAAACCGCCCAGGGCACCGTATTCTATGATGCCATAGCTAACTAGCATGCTAGCTTCCAATAACACGGTTTAGCACCAATACTTGGTTACAACAAACTACCAATAGTGTGTTAACACGCCAAACAGATCATTCGTGTCCGTGTCTAACGTTGTGTAAAGTTTCGGGGTTAGTTTTGACAGTTTGAGTGAGTACGTCGTCAACTTATTCAGCCAGTTAGTTAGCTAGCTAGAATAGTTAGCATATTAGCTAACCATTGCTCTCTGTCAACGAACCAACCCCTCCTCCCACGGTATGAAACACACAGAGAGAGCCAAGCTAACGTTAACTAGTCACCCATGTCTTGAATTCCTTTTGAACGACTCTGGTTACCAGTATGTAAAAATATAGCTAGTTAAGTGTAAAGCTAGCTACTGAATCGATTTAGCCAGTTCGCGTCTGTCCCAACAGAGAGAAAGCGTTTCCAAACATTACAGCTAGGTCGTTCCAGCTATTGTTTAGTTAGCTATCCAGGTAGCAACAAGCTAGCTACATTTCGAGTATAGTAGCTACTAACTACCTAACATTAACGCTTCAGATAATGAGGTTAGAAAAACAGCTGAATGGTAGGTAGCTAGCTGGCATAATTACAGGTACTCTTAAGCGTGAAATAACATTGGAAACAACCATCCACAGTTGCTAATAGTTACCAGTAGCTACCCGCTAGCTAGCTAGCTTTATTGGTCCAGGTAGTGGGTTAGCTAGCCTCGTGCTTCACCAGGCTCAGCCGAATACAATACTTACCTACAATAATTACCTACAATAACCTACAATAACTACCTAGATAAACTACCTACAATACCTAACTACAATACCTACCTACAATCTAAATACATGGTTTAAGCTTTACTCAACACCATATAAGAAGCCAAGCTTACCTCCCTTCTAGAGAAACACAACCTCACCCCGTCGCGTCCTCAGGCAAATCACTATACACACACACACACACACACAAACACACACACACAAACACACACACACAAACACACACACTTTCTCACCCCGAGGTGTCAGTATGTCAGTTCTCTCCATCTCCATCTCTCGACAGGCTTGATGCGTCCTCTCCTGATGTCCACCAGAGAGGTCTGGGAGTTCTCGGTTCCCTGTCTGAACTCGTCCACAGAAGAAGGTGTGTACACTGGAGAGACGAGAGAATCAGAAAGAAAGAGAGAGAATCAGAGAGAGAATCAGAGAGAGTCAGAGAGAAAGAATCAGAGAGAGAGAATCAGAGAGAATCAGAGAGAATCAGAGAGAATCAGAGAGAATCAGAGAGAGCGAGAGAGAGCAAGAGAGAGTGAGAGAGAGCGACTTCCAGCAGTGGACATATCTTCATTAAAAAAGACCTTGACGTTTCTATCACTCTCCTGTCTGGCTGAAGTGTTCCTTTAGCAGGCCGGTGTTCAGGTCCATGAGTAAGTGTCTGGGCTCTGTTCCTTGTCTGTGCTCCTCCACTGGCACACTCAGGACCTCAGCCTCGACCAGACTCACATCTACAGGGAGAATGAGAGGGCCACTGAATAAGCAATTCATGTCAACAGGCTATTCTTGTTGTTTTTTGTTGTTGAAAATGCTCCGTTATTAAATTACATACATTTTTCTTGCTCCATGAAGTAATCCAACAATGTCTATGTCACCATCTTGTCTATTTCAAATCTTCTCTCATTGATGGAGACAGGCGAGTGTCATTCAAAGAGACGCTTGATTACTGAGACACGCTCATGACATGCAGCACCTTGGGGTGGACACCTACCTGTCTCTCTCAATGAGAGAAGACTTGAAATAGACAAGATGGCGGCGTACACAATGTTGGATTACTTCATGGAGCAAAACATTCCAAAAACTTTGCAGGAGCTCTACGAGCTAAAGAAAACATCAGATATCAGAACACAATTAACGACAAAGGATACTCAACATGGCAAGGAAAGTAAATAGAGTTAGTGATCTCTAAAACAATAAAAAGTGACCAAGTTGGTTTGGAGCAAGGCTGTGATGCCTGCAGTGGGAGGCAGTGGCTGCAGGAAGCCTTTCACCATGGCAACCCGATTGTGTCACAATCAGCACCGAAGAAGAGACAAGGAAGGCAGTCTCTACAGCACATGGCAGCTGGGTTGGTACCACACTGTTGACATCTGGGTGATGAGGTCACATCCTCCACTGCCAGCCAGTTGTCAAGGAGATATGGCCTCGCCTCCCTCAGCCTTTCTGAAGACGTTCGCTGTCCGGTGGCCCAGTCTGATGAGGCTGTGAGCAGTGGTGGTGAGGCCTCATAGTGGACATCAGAACTGTCCAACAGCTCCTGGAGTTCCTGGAGTAGGGCATCTATCCAAGAGTTCCTGGAGTTCCTGGAGTAGGGCATCTATCCAACAGCTCCTGGAGTTCCTGGAGTACGGCATCTGTCCAACAGCTCCTGGAGTTCTTGGAGTAGGGCATCTGTCCAACAGCTCCTGGAGTTCTTGGAGTAGGGCATCTGTCCAACAGCTCCTGGAGTTCCTGGAGTAGGGCATCTATCCAAGAGTTCCTGGAGTTCCTGGAGTAGGGCATCTGTCCAACAGCTCCTGGAGTTCCTGGAGTAGGGCATCTGTCCAAGAAATAGCCGCAAGATTTTAAAAAAAGTGTTTAAAAGTGACCGATTTAGGTATTATGCATTTGAATCATCACGCAACTAATTAAAAGCAAACACAAAATACACTCCATCTCTGCATCCACCACACAGCTGATATTCAAACAAATTAAAGAAAATGTGTAATGCACTACAAATTAAGTCTATAGTAACTACAAACTTATTTATCTTGAGTTTTTTTCAAGAAGCAGAATCGGACAATCATTGAAATTGGAGAAAAATACAGTATTTGAAAGTAGCATTATTACATCATCAGTAAAATAGGCCTATATTTACATTTTAGTCATTTAGCAGACGCTCTTATCCAGAGCCACTTACAGTTAGTGAGAGCATATGTTTTATTTTTTGCTCACACTGCAGACCTTAATGCACTAATCAGGTTTGTTTTTCAAAGCCATTTTGGAACACTGTCCAAAGAGCAAGTTACAAGTGGCCCAATGGGATTTGTGTGTGTTCAGACAGCAGTCATTTGCTGACATGGCTACGCTGGTTGTCATAGTTACGACGGGTGTGTGCACAGTGGTGTTGGCTGATTGGTGGTGCTGCTTCCTATCACGCAGAAGTTATATAGCAAGCTAAGGCGACAACAATGCCTGTTATGGACGTTTCCCAGTTGCTTTGAATGTTCAAAATCATAGTGTAAGAACACTTTGGGTTTTTGCCATAGCACTACACAGCTGATTCAAATAACCGACTCATCATCAAGCTTTGATTATTTGAATCAGCTGTGTAATTCTAGGGCAAAAACCCAAACGTGCACCCGGGGGGGGGGGGGGGGGGGCAGGACCAAGTTTGGGAATCCCTGAACTAGCTAGCTAGATAGATGTTTAGCACATACACTGATTTCTTTATAAACAATTAACAAGCTAGTTAGCAACCACATGTTCTTGTCAAACTGTTAACTAGAGAGCAACAAGATATGCCAAATAACAGTCAAAAAAAACACTTCAGTACAAATAAATCAGAGTTTACTGTTCAGACATACAGCACAGGTCAAACGTTTGGACACGCCTACTACTCATTCAAGGGTTTTTCTTTATTTTGTACATTGTAGAATAATAGTGAAGACATCAAAACTATGAAATAACACATATGGAATCATGTAGTAACCAAAAAAGTGTTAAACAAATCAAAATATATTTTATATTTGAGATTCTTCAAATAGCCACCCTTTGCCTTGATGACAGCTTTGCACACTCTTGGCATTCTCTCAACCAGCTTCACCTGGAATGCTTTTCCAACAGTCTTGAAGGAGTTCCCACATATGCTGAGCACTTGTTGGCTGCTTTTCCTTCACTCTGCGGTCCAACTCATCCCAAACCATCTCAATTTGGTTGAGGTCGGGGGATTGTGTAGGCCAGGTCATCCGATGCAGCACTCCATCACTCTCCTTCTTGGTAAAAAAAGCCCTTACACAGCCTGGAGCCCTTACACAGCCTGTTGAAAAATAAATGATAGTCCCACTAAGCCCAAACCAGATGGGATGGCGTATCACTGTAGAATGCTGTGGTAGCCACTCACAATGAGTAGGTGTGTCCAAACTTTTGACTGGTAGTGTAAGTCTCAGGAATCACAAAGGTGGTTTGAAATGTGTCTTGAAAGATTCAATCTGCCTGTTCACACTGCAGCAAAAAGAACTGATTCGAACAGAAAATAGGATTTGAGTAAATTCAATCTGCCAATGTGAACAAAGCTTAAGTTAGGGTTTGAAAGTGGAAGTCCTGCATGGTTGTTGGGATTAGATAGGATTGATAAGGATTGGTCGGGCAGGTCCCTTTCATGGCTGGCTACATTTGAGACACCTGACAGATCTAACAACATCTGGATAGGTATTTAACATATTCGCTAACCACATCATACGATTTAGTCGACGCTTGACAGTCGAACATGTGACACACAAGTCCATTGTTGATGTAATGCAACTTTCTCTGCAATGTTGTCATGCTGGAACGAAATTAAAGTCTGTTATGGGATGTGATAAGGGTGTCAAAAGAGATACAAATACATGCAATGTCATGTGTTGTTGCTTTTTTTATCGCACTGCTTTGCTTTATCTTGGCCAGGTCGCAGTTGTAAATGAGAACTTGTTCTCAACTGGCTTACCTGGTTAAATAAAGGTGAAATAAAAAAATTGTTTCAATGTCAACGTTTCAATGTCATGGTTTCATGTCATGGTTTCAATGTCATGGTTTCATGTCATGGTTTCAATGTCATGGTTTCATGGTTTCTGGCGCTGGCGGGTGTGAGTGCTGAAATACAATCACAGTCTGTCTTTCAATAATCACTATTCATACAATGAATTACAAAAACACAGACAATATCTAAAAACTGACCAGGTAATGAGCCCTTTGCAGATCTGGGTTGCTGGAAGATCGCCTTTGCAGTCCCTCTTCTTCCAACGGACAGTTAGGAGGTAAAGGGATTCTTCTCCTTTGGTCCTTATTTCTCTAAACATTTAATCAAAAGTCAAGTAAGTCACATGAAGCAAACAGGAAAAATGCATACGCGCCACTATAATATCATCACTGTAGTGATGTCGGTTTGAAAAGGCAGGCTGCTAGTTCAGTAATGGGATAGGCCGTGGACTGGAGAGAATTCCATTGCTACTAAAACAAGAGTGAGGGATAGGGCTGGTGATGAAATGTAACCCTGATGCTAGATGCAAGGAATGACAGTCTATGACATCCACATTTGGAAGCTATACATTGTTAATTTACATTCTTGTTTGTAAACAATGGAAACCATATACTTGGTTTATGACAGGGTAATGCTCATGCATTTACGCGTTTTATATTCTTCAGGAATCAATGGGTATATAAAGAATAGCAATGGCCATTAAAACAGATTTCTCAGACACAAGATTGTGGTTTTTTATGAGACAAAATAGCTACATAAATGTAGTTACCTCTTCTGCCCACAGTCTCCCAAGTAGCTCATCAGCGTTCTACAATTCCTCCTCCAACCCTTCCAAATCAAATGCTGTTAGCAATTGAACAGGTGCAAAAATAACTTATTACAAGTCATTTGGATGTAGCTAGCTAGCTAATTTCAATACCGCCAATGCAAGTAGCTAGTGCAACTAGCTAGCTAGCTTGATAATGTTTCCACCTAGTTATATGTAGCTAGGCTAGCTAAACATCGTTCATAGGAAGCCCACACATAGTTGGAATATGCAAGAGATTAATAAATAAGGCAGTAATGAAAAATTATTTAGTGCTAGCTACATCAATAGAAAACTATTTCAAGTAGCATAAGTGTGTTCTTCTTCTTCGATGGGGTTAACGGTGGTTGGCATCCAATGTTAATGGTGCATTAGCGCCACCAGCTGGACAGGGTATTGAATAAGAAACTAAAAAAACATTACGGGAAAGGGGGAAAACTACATCATACAAAATAAAACATGTCAACTAAGAAAACCCATCCCACTTCTTCAATCACAGTCCACTCCAAAATACATCCCTACACAGGCTCAGGGGCCTTCACAGACAGGATTTCTTGCACGACCTCGGCTGTGAAATCACGAAGACCCCAAAAACGTTCAGCGGCATTCACAATTATTCCAATTTTCTTAGACTTCTTCTCCGCTTGTGCTGTACAGATTATGACCATTGCAATAAATAATACAAAGTCCACCTTTTTATCATGTAGCATTTCACGATCCCTCGGTTGATGAGAAACCTCCAGTGGTCCTGGTGGCTCTTCTACCATTGTTTCTTCCCCGTCACTCGTTCCTTCCAATCTTCTCACCGCCTCCAGATAGGAGACAGGCTGGACACTCCTTACCCTTCCCACCTCATTCTCCTTCACCCTAACAGGGCACTCCTTACCTTTGCCACCTCATTCTCCTTCACCCTAACAGGGCACTCCTTACCCTTGCCACCTCATTCTCCTTCACCCTAACAGGGCACTCCTTACCCTTGCCACCTCATTCTCCTTCACCCTAACAGGGCACTCCTTACCCTTGCCACCTCATTCTCCTTCACCCTAACAGGGCACTCCTTACCCTTGCCACCTCATTCTCCTTCACCCTAACAGGGCACTCCTTACCCTTACCACCTCATTCTCCTTCACCCTAACAGGGCACTCCAGGAATTCAGGGGCATGTTCACCTCCACAGTTGCAGCATTTCCCTTCATCTGGCATACGATATATTTTCCCTTCTGCACACACTTGACACATGACCAAATCTTTTACATTTATGACACTGAAGGGGCTTGTGCACAAAAGCTCTTACAGGGTATCTCATGAATCCTACCTTTATCTGAGAAGGGAGAGACTCTTCATCAAAGAACATTAGCATTGATGAAGATAATTTATTTTCTCCGTCCACCATACAGGTCAGTCGACATGCACCAACCACTCCATCGATGACGTCAGTTATTTCCTCTGCCTTTAACCCCCTTGATAGGCGCCGGCTATGAAAATCCATACAGGAAACATTCCACTCCGATATCTTGTTGAGTCTTAAAACACGCTTCTTCTGCTACGCAGACACACAAAAAATATATAAATAAGACGACTTCTTGTGACTCTCATCGACTCCACACTTTCCGTCAACACATTCCAGATTTTCCTGGAGACGTTAAATGGATTTCCCAAGTAGCATTGATCCAAAACCCTCACTCCGACTAAAAAGACTAAACTGGTCGTTTCCTATTTTCCAACACTGCTTTAATTCTCTTGTTTCCCTTATTCTTCACCATGGTAACCCACTCATTCTCACTTTCTGTACTATTAGCTTCACCCGACTCACTAGCAGTTTCAAACAAAACCTCAGTTTCCGCTATCTCCATCCGCGTTCACTTCGACCTAGCAGAAGTGTGTGCTAGTGTACCTTCTACCTTGTTGGCTGGTTTGAAATGCCTCCTTATGACATCACACAGCAGAAGGTCCTTGTTGGCTGGTTTGAAATGCCTCCTTATGACATCACACAGCAGAAGGTCCTTATTGGCTGGTTTGAAATGCCTCCTTATGACATCACACAGCAGAAGGTCCTTGTTGGCTGGTTTGAAATGCCTCCTTAGGCATCATACAGCAGAAGGTCCTTGTTGGCTGGTTTGAAATGCCTCCTTATGACATCACACAGCAGAAGGTCCTTGTTGGCTGGTTTGAAATGCTTCCTTATGACATCACACAGCAGAAGGTCCTTGTTGGTTGGTTTGAAATGCCTCATTATGACATCACACAGCAGAAGGTCCTTGTTGGCTGGTTTGAAATGCCTCCTTATGACATCACACAGCAGAAGGTCCTTGTTGGCTGGTTTGACCGTGATCTGGCAGAGTTACTCCACCTCAAGAATTCCATTTGGTGAAACGCTCGGCACACACATACTCAGGCTGACTGGCTCTCGTTCAGGCAAATGAGAAATAATCCGGAAGGCTAAAGTTAGATACTTTAAGGAGCAGTTCTCTCTCTGTGGGTCGAACCCCAAGAACTTCTGGAAAACTGTTAAAGACCTGGAGATTAAACCCTCCTCCTCACAGCTGCCCATGTCCCTTAATGTTGATGATGTGGTTGTTACTGACAAGGAGAACAAGGCTGAGCTCTTTAAGTCAGGATTCCTATTTGACTCAGCCATGCCTCCTTGCCTGTTCAACATTTCCTCATCTCCCAGCCCTTCTAATGCGACTAGCCCCGTTGCTCCTCCCTCTTTTTCCCCTGCCGCGCTACAAAGTTTCTCCCTGCAGGTGGTCACTGAGTCTGAGGTGCTAAAGGAGCTCCTTAAACTTGACCGCAAAAAAACATCTGGGTCTGATGGACCCTTTCTTCTTTAAGGTTGCAGCCCCTATCATCGCCAAGCCTATCTCTGACCTTTTTAACCTGTCTCTCCTCTCTGGGGAGGTTCCCATTGCTTGGAAGGCAGCCACGGTACGTCCTTTATTTAAAGGGGGAGATCAAGCTAATCCTAACTGTTATAGGCCAATTTCTATTTTGCCCTGTTTATCAAAAGTGTTGGAAAAACTTGTCAATATTCTGCTGACTGGCTTTCTTGATATCTATAGTATTCTCTCTGGTATGCAATCTGGTTTCCTCTCAGGCTATGGATGTGTCACTGCAACCTTAAAGGTCCTAAATGATGTCACCATTGCCCTTGATTCTAAGCAATGTTGTGCTGCCAATTTTTATTGACTTGGCCAAAGCTTTTGATACGGTAGACCATTCCATTCTTGTGGGCCGGTTAAGGAGAATTGGTGTCTCTGAGGGGTCTTTGGCCTGGTTTGCTAACTACCTCTCTCAAAGAGTGCAGTGTATAAAGTCAGAACATCTGCTGTCTCAGCCACTGCCTGTCACCAAGGGAGTACCCCAAGGCTCCATCCTAGGCCCCACGCTCTTCTCAATTTACATCAACAACACAGCTCAGGCAGTAGGAAGCTCTCTCATCCATTTATATGCAGATGATACTCTGATATAGTCTCCTGAGTGGCGCAGTGGTCTAAGGCACTGCATCGCAGTGCTAACTGTGCCACTAGAGATCCTGGTTCAAATCCAGGCTCTGTCGCCGCCGGCCGCGACCGGGAGACTCATGGGCGGCGCACAATTGGCCCAGCGTCGTCCAGGGTAGGGGAGGGAATGGCCGGCAGGGATGTAGCTCAGTTGATAGAGCATGGCGTTTGCAACGCCAGGGTTGTGGGTTCGATTCCCACGGGGGGCCAGTATAAAAAAAAAATATGTATTCACTAACTGTAAGTCGCTCTGGATAAGAGCGTCTGCTAAATGACTAAAATGTAAAATGATACAGTCTTATACTCAGCTGGCTCCTCCCTGGATTTTGTGTTAAATGCTCTACAAGAAAGCTTTCTTAGAGTCCAACAAGCTTTCTCTGCCCTTAACCTTGTTCTGAACACCTCTACAACAAAGGTAATGTGGTTTGGTAAAAGGAATGCCCCTCCCTCTTCCCACCGGTGAGATTACTACCTCTGAGAGTTTAGAGCTTGAGGTAGTCACCACATACAAGTATTTGGGAGTATGGCTAGACGGTACACTGTCCTTCTCTCAGCACATATCAAAGCTGCAGGCTAAGGTTAAATCTAGACTTGGTTTCCTCTATCGTAATCGCTCCTCTTTCACCCCAGCTGCCAAACTAACCCTGGTTCAGATGACCATCCTACCCATGCTAGATTACGGAGATGTAATTTATAGATTGGCAGGTAAGGGTGCTCTCGAGCGGCTAGATGTTCTTTACCATTCGGCGATCAGATTTGCCACCAATGCTCCTTATTGGACACATCACTGCATTCTATACTCCTCTGTAAACTGGTCATCTCTGTATACCCGTCACAAGAACCACTGGTTGATGCTTATTTATATTAAAACCCTATCTGAGATACCTACTGCAGCCCTCATCCTCTACATACAACATCCGTTCTGCCAGTCACATTCTGTTAAAGGTCCCCAAAGCACAAAGATCCCTGGGTCGCTCCTCTTTTCAGTTCGCTGCAGCTAGCGACTGGAACGAGCTGCAAATATCACTCAAACTGGATTGTTTTATCTCCATCTCTTCATTCAAAGACTCAATCATGGACACTCTTCCTGACAGTTGTGGCTGCTTCGCGTGATGTATTGTTGCCTCTACCTTCTTGCCAAATAATTAAATTATTAATGAATTAATTAAAGAGCAGCAGTAAAAATAACAATAGCGAGGCTATATACAGGGGTACCAGTACCGAGTCAATGTGCGGGGGCACCGGTTAGTCGAGGTAATTGAGGTAATGTAGGTAGAGTTATTAAAGTGACTATGCATAGATAATGAACAGAGAGTAGCAGCAGTGTAAAAGAGGGGGTGGGGGGGGGGCAATGCAAATAGTCCGGGTAGCCATTTGATTAGATGTTCAGGAGTCTTATGGCTTCGGGGTAGAATCTGTTTAGAAGCCTCTTGGACCTAGACTTGGCGCTCCGGTACCGCTTGCCGTGCGGTAGCAGAGAGAACAGTCTATGACTGGGGTGGCTGGAGTCTCTGACACCGCCTGGTATAGAGGTCCTGGATGGCAGGAAGCCTGGCCCCAGTGATGTACTGGGCCGAACGCACTACCCTCTGTAGTGCCTTGCAGTCGGAGGCCGAGCAGTTGCCATACCAGGCAGTGATGCAACCAGTCAGGATGTTCTCGATGGTGCAGCTGTAGAACCTTTTGAGGATCTGACGACCCATGCCAAATCTTTTCAGTCTCCTTAGGGTGAATAGGTTTTGTCGTGCCCTCTTCACGACTGTCTTGGTGTGCTTGGACCATGTTAGTTTGTTGGTGATGTGGACACCAAGGAAGTTGAAGCTCTCAACTTGCTCCACTACAGCCCTGTCGATGAAAATGGGGGAGTGCTCGGTCTTCTTATTTTTCCTGTAGTCCACAATCATCTCCTTTGTCTTGATCATGTTGAGGGAGAGGTTGTTGTCCTGGTACCACACGGCCAGGTCTCTGACCTCCTCCCTATAGGCTGTCTCGTCGTTGTCGGTGATCAGGCCTACCACTGTTGTGTCGTCGGCAAACTTAATGATGGTGTTGGAGTCGTGCCTGGCCATGCAGTCATGGGTGAACAGGGAGTACAGGAGGGGACTGAGCACGCACCCCCCTGAGGGGCCCCCGTGTTGAGGATCAGTGTGGCGGATGTGTTGTTACCTACCATTTCCACCTGGGGACGGACCGTCAGGAAGTCCAGGATCCAGTTGCAAAGGGAGGTGTTTAGTCCCAGGGTCCTTATCTTAGTGATGAGCTTTGAGGGCACTATGGTGTTGAACGCTGAGCTGTAGTCAATGAATAGCATTCTCACGTAGGTGTTCCTCTTGTCCAGGTGGGAAAGGGCAGTGTGGAGTGCAATACAGATTGCATCATCTGTGGATCTTTTGGGGCGGTATGCAAATTGGTGTGGGTCTAGGGTTTCTGGGATAATGCTGTTGATGTGAGCCATGACCATTCTTTCAAAGCACTTCATGGCTACAGATGTGAGTGCTACGGGTCGGTAGTCATTTAGGCAGGTTATCTTAGTGTTCTTGGGCACAGGGACTATGGTAGTCTGCTTGAAACATGTTGGTATTACAGACTCAGTCAGGGACATGTTGAAAATGTCATTGAAGACACTTACCAGTTGGTCAGCGCAAGCGAATTCCAAGTGTCCTGTTATTCCGTCTGGCCCTGCGGCCTTGTGAATGTTGACCTGCTTAAAAGTCTTACTCACATCGGCTACGGAGAGCGTGATCACACAGTCATCCGGAACAGCTGATGCCCTCATGCATACTTCAGTTTTGCTTGCCTCGAAGTGAGCATTGAAGAGATTTAGCTCGTCTGGTAGGCTCGTGTCACTGGGCAGCTCGCGGCTGTTTTTCCCTTTGCAGTCTGTAATAGTTTGCAAGCCCTGGCACATCCAACGAGCATCAGAGCCGGTGTAGTACGATTCAATCTTAGTCCTGTATTGACGCTTTTCCTGTTTGATGGTTCATCGGAGGGCATAGCGGGATTTCTTGTAAGCGTCCGGGTTAGAGTCCCGCTCCTTGAAAGCAGCAGCTCTACCCTTTAGCTCAGTGCGGATGTTGCCTATAATCCATGGCTTCTGGTTGGGGTATGTACATACGGTCACTGTGGGGACGACGTCATCAATGCACTTATTGATGAAGCCAGTGAATGATGTGGTGTACTCCTCAATGCTATCTGAAGAATCCGGGACATATTCCAGTCTGTGCTAGCAAAACAGTCCTGTAGCTTAGCATCCGCGTCATCTGACCACTTTTTTATTAACCGAGTCACTGGTGCTTCCTACTTTAGTTTTTGCTTATAAGCAGGAATCAGGAGGATAGAGTTATGGTCAGATTTGCCAAATGGAGGGCGAGGGAGAGCTTTGTACGTGTCTCTCTGTGTGGAGTAAATGTGGTCCAGAGTTTTTTTTTTCCTCTGGTTGCACATTTAATATGCTGGTAGAAATTAGGTAAAACAGATTTAAGTTTCCCTGCATTAAAGTCCCCGGCCACTAGGAGCGCTGCCTCTGAATGAGTGTTTTCCTGTTTGCTTATGGCATTATAAAGCTCATTGAGTGCAGTTTTAGTGCCAGCATCGGTTTGTGGTGGTAAATAGACAGCTACGAAAAATATATTGCTAAATAGTGTGGTCTACAACTTATCATAAGATACTCTACCTCAGGCGAGCAAAACCTCGAGACTTCCTTAGTATTAGATTTCGTGCACCAGCTGTTGTTCACAAATATACACAGACCGCCACCCCTTGTCTTACCGGAGTCAGCCGTTCTATCCTGCCGATGTAGCGTATAGCCCGCTAGCTGTATGATATCAATGTCGTCGTTCAGCCACGACTCGGTGAAACATAAGTTATTACAGTTTTTCATGTCTTTATTAAAGTATTGGGATTCTAGTGGGGGATATACAGTGCCTTCAGAAAGTATTCATACCCCTTGACTTTTTCCACATTTGGTTGTGTTACAGCCTGAATTCAAAATGAATTAAATATGTTTTTTAGACATTTTGCTGACATTTCTGCTAATGTATTGAAAATGAAATACAGAAATATCTAATTTACATAAGTATTCACACCCCTGAGTCAATACATGTTAGAATCATCTTTGGCAGCGATTACAATTTTTTTTGCAAACAGGATGCATGTTTTGAAATATTTTTATTCTTTACAGGCTTCCTTCTTTTCACTCTGTCATTAGGTTAGTATTGTGGAGTAACAATAGTAGTACAATGTTGTTGATACATCCTCAGTTTTCACATTTCACAACCATTAAACCTCTAAGGTCGATGCCCCCCCGGAAATCGAATTAGTATAATACAAAGTTGTCAGTTTAAGCTGATATCTGTTTTTCATCTCAATCCACCGCATCCACCGATGTCGCACATCCATCCGATGTCACACTTCCTCATCTGCAGTGAAAGGTGACAGAGCTAGAGCGGTGTTTGTCAGATCCTGAGACGTCCCGAAAATCTGTCTTCTCATAAAATTGTCTGTAGCGTCCAAACAGTTTGGCCTACAAACTATCTTTAAATGTCTGTATATGTTTGTTTTTTATACTTCAAGGGGTCTTAAATTCAAAATCAAATATCAAAATGATCCTTGGTATGGCCTTCTTAAAACAATTCCAAATAGCCTAGTAGAACACCCCCTAGACACGGCTTAGACTGTTTAGTGCCAAAAAGAAGGGGTTAAATACATGTCAAAAGGGGCATAGGCCTGAATCGAAGGGGCCAATATAGGGTTTGTTTGGGAGGGGGGGTCGACTGGTTAGGGTGGGGATGTGGTTTGTGCTGCTGTGGTCTGGGTGTAGGTCCTCTGGGTGCCAGGGGGGAGTCTTGCAGGTCTGGGCTGGGTGTTCATCGCTCTGTTGCTCCTGTGTGAGGTGCTGGAGTTGCGGTTGAGTGTGATGTCTTTCAGACTACTTTTCAAAGGTTGGGACTGTCGCATTGTAGAGGTTTATTTATTTATTTATTTTATTTCACCTATATTTATTTATTTATACAGTGTGTGCAAATGTAGTAAGTTATGGAGGTAAGGCAATAAATAGGCCATAGTGCAAAATAATTACAATTTAGTATTAACACTAGAGTGATAGATGTGCAGAAGATGATTTGCAAATAGAGATACTGGGATGCAAATGAGCAAAATAAATTACAATGTAAATAACAATATGGGGATGAGGTAGTTGGGTGGGCTAATTTCAGATGGGCTGTGTACAGGTGCAGTGATCGGTAAGCTGCTCTGACAACTGATGCTTAAAGTTATTGAGGGAGATAAGTGTCTCCAGCTTCAGAGATCTTTGCAGTTCATTCCAGTCATTTGCAGCAGAGAACTGGAAGGAATGGCGGCCAAAGGAGGTGTTGGCTTTGGGGATGACCAGTGAGATATACCTGCTGGAGCGCATACTACGGGTGGGTGTTGCTATGGTGACCAATGATCTAAGATAAGGTGGGGATTTGCCAAGAAGTGATTTATAGATGACCTGGAGCCAGTGGGTTTGGCGACTAATATGTAGTGAGGGCCAGCCAACGAGAGCGTACAGGTCACATTGGTGGGTAGTATATGGGGCTTTGGTGACAAAACAGATGGCACTGTGATAGACTACATCCAATTTGCTGAGTAGAGTGTTGGAGGCTATTTTGTAAATTACATCACTGAAGTCAAGGATCGGTAGGATAGTCAGTTTTACGAGGGCATGTTTGGCAGCATGAGTGAAGGAGGCTTTGTTGCGAAATAGGAAGCCGATTCTAGATTTAACTTTGGATTGGAGATGCTTAATGTGAGTCTGGAAGGAGAGTTTACAGTCTAACCAGACACCTAGGTATTTGTAGTTGTCCACATATTCTAAGTCAGACCCGCTGAGAGTAGTGATTCTAGTCGGGCGGGCGGGTGCAAGCAGCGTTCGATTGAGGAGCATGCATTTAGTTTAACTAGCGTTTAAGAGCAGTTGGAGGCCACGGAAGGAGTGTTGTATGGCATTGAAGCTCGTTTGGAGGTTTGTTAACACAGTGTCCAATGAAGGGCCAGATGTATACAAAATGGTGTCGTCTGCGTAGAGGTGGATCTGAGAGTCACCAGGATCAAGAGCAACATCATTGATATACACAGAGAATAGAGTCGGCCCGAGAATTGAACCCTATGGCACCCCCATAGAGACTGCCAGAGGTCCAGACAACAGGCCCTCCGATTTGACACATTGAACTCTATCTGACAAGTAGTTGGTGAACCAGGCGAGGCAGTCATTTGAGAAACCAAGGCTATTTAGTCTGCCAATAAAAATGCAGTGATTGACAGAGTCAAAAGCCTTGGCCAGGTCGATGAAGACGGCTGCACAGTACTGTCTTTTATCGATCGCGGTTATTATATCGTTTAGGACCTTGAGCGTGGCTGAGGTGCACCCATGACCAGCTCGGAAACCGGATTGCATAGCGGAGAAGGTACGGTGTGAATCGAAATGGTCGGTGATCTGTTTGTTAAATTGGCTTTCAAATACTTTTGAATGGCAGGGCAGGATGGATATAGGTCTGTAGCAGTTTGGATCTAGAGTGTCACCCCCTTTGAAGAGGAACACCTGTATTTACAATCAACCCCTTCTTCAGAGACTCTACATCAGGGGTGTCAAACTCATTTTAGCTCAGGGGCCACATGGAGGAAAATCTATTCCCAAGTGGGCCGGACCGGAAAAATCATGGTATATATAACGTAAAAACAACAACTTCAGATTGTTTTCTTTGTTTTAATACGATCAACATACAACATAAAGTGGCGCAGTGGTCTAAGGCACTGCATCGCAGTGCTAACTGTGCCACTAGAGATCCTGGTTCGAATCCAGGCTCTGTCGCAGCTGGCTGCGACTGGGAGACTCATGGGCGGCGCACAATTGGCCCAGGGTAGGGGAGGGAATGGCTGGCAGGGATGTAGCTCAGTTGATAGAGCATGGTGTTTGCAATGCCAGGGTTGTGGGTTTGATTCCCACGGGGGGCCAGTATAAAAAAAATATGTATTCACTAACTGTAAATTGCTGTAAAATGTAAGAGGGGGATGACCGCGGCAGCTTTCCAATCTCTGGGGATCTCAGACGACACGAAAGAGAGGTTGAACAGGCTAGCAATAGGGGTTGTGACAATTTTGGCGGCTAATTTTAGAAAGAAAGGGTCCAGATTGCCTAGCCCAGCTGATTTGTAGGGGTCCAGATTTGGCAGCTCTTTCAGGGAATCAGCTATCTGAATTTGGGTGAAGGAGAAGCGGGGGGGGGGGGGGGGGCATGGGCAAGTTGCAGTGGAGGGTGCAGAGCTGGTAGGGGTAGCCAGGTGGAAAGCATGGCCAGACGCACCAAAATGCTTATTGAAATTCTCAATTATCGTAGATTTATCGGTGGTGACAGTGTTTCCTAGCCTCAGTGCAGTGGGTAGCTGGGAGGAGGTGTTCATATTCTCCATGGACTTTACAGTGTCCCAAAACCTTTTGGAGTTAGTGCTACAGGATGCAGATTTCTGTTTGAAAAAGCTAGCCTTTGCTTTCCTAACTGATTGTGTCACGCTCGTTGAAGGACGGGACGGACCAAGGTGCAGCGTGATATGCATACATGTTTATTATAACGAATAAACACAACGACAAAACAACAAACCAACGACACGTGAAGTCCTAAGGTAACACACAACAAACCTTAAACGGAACAAGATCCCATAACCCACCAGTGCCAATAGGCTGCCTAAGTATGGTCCCCAATCAGAGACAACGAGCTACAGCTGCCTCTGATTGGGAACCACACCGGCCAACATAGAACTACACATAATAGACCTACAACATTATATACACAATATATATAACAAATAATATACACACCCTGACTCAACATATACAGTGGGGGAAAAAAGTATTTAGTCAGCCACCAATTGTGCAAGTTCTCCCACTTAAAAAGATGAGAGAGGCCTGTAATTCTCATCATAGGTACACATCAACTATGACAGACAAAATGAGAAAAAGAAATCCAGAAAATCACATTGCAGGATTTTTTATGGATTTATTTGCAAATTATGATGGAAAATAAGTATTTGGTCAATAACAAAAGTTTCTCAATACTTTGTTATATACCCTTTGTTGGCAATGACACAGGTCAAACGTTTTCTGTAAGTCTTCATAAGGTTTTCACGCACTGTTGCTGGTATTTTGGCCCATTCCTCCATGCAGATCTCCTCTAGAGCAGTGATGTTTTGGGGCTGTCGCTGGGCAACACAGACTTTCAACTCCCTCCAAAGATTTTCTATGGGGTTGAGATCTGGAGACTGTCTAGGCCACTCCAGGACCTTGAAATGATTCTTACGAAGCCACTCCTTCGTTGCCCGGGCGGTGTGTTAGGGATCATTGTCATGCTGAAAGACCCAGCCACGTTTCATCTTCAATGCCCTTGCTGATGGAAGGAGGTTTTCACTCAAAATCTCACGATACATGGCCCTATTCATTCTTTCCTTTACACGGATCAGTTGTCCTGGTCCCTTTGCAGAAAAACAGCCCCAAAGCATGATGTTTCCACCCCCATGCTTCACAGTAGGTATGGTGTTCTTTGGATGCAACTCAGCATTCTTTGTCCTCCAAACACGACGAGTTGAGTTTTTACCAAAAAGTTATATTTTGGTTTCATCTGACCATATGACATTCTCCCAATCCTCTTCTGGATCATCCAAATGCACTCTAGCAAACTTCAGACGGTCCTGGACATGTACTGGCTTAAGCAGGGGGACACGTCTGGCACTGCAGGATTTGAGTCCCTGGCGGCGTAGTGTGTTACTGATGGTAGGCTTTGTTACTTTGGTCCCAGCTCTCTGCAGGTCATTCACTAGGTCCCCCCGTGTGGTTCTGGGATTTTTGCTCACCGTTCTTGTGATCATTTTGACTCCACGGGGTGAGATCTTGCGTGGAGCCCCAGATCGAGGGAGATTATCAGTGGTCTTGTATGTCTTCCATTTCCTAATAATTGCTCCCACAGTTGATTTATTCAAACCAAGCTGCTTACCTATTGCAGATTCAGTCTTCCCAGCCTGGTGCAGGTCTACAATTTTGTTTCTGGTGTCCTTTGACAGCTCTTTGGTCTTGGCCATAGTGGAGTTTGGAGTGTGACTGTTTGAGGTTGTGGACAGGTGTCTTTTATACTGATAACAAGTTCAAACAGGTGCCATTAATATAGGTAACGAGTGGAGGACAGAGGAGCCTCTTAAAGAAGAAGTTACAGGTCTGTGAGAGCCAGAAATCTTGCTTGTTTGTAGGTGACCAAATACTTATTTTCCACCATAATTTGCAAATAAATTCATTAAAAATCCTACAATGTGATTTTCTGGATTTTTTTTCAAATTTGTCTGTCATAGTTGACGTGTACCTATGATGAACATTACAGGCCTCTCTCATCTTTTTAAGTGGGAGAACTTGCACAATTGGTGGCTGACTAAATACTTTTTTTCCCCACTGTAAAAGTCCCCTGACTCAGGGCGTGACAGATTGTGTATATTGGTTCCTGACTTCCCTGAAAAGTTGCATATTGCGGGGGCTATTCGATGCTAATGCAGTACGCCACAGGATGTTTTTGTGCTGGTCAAGGGCAGGTAAAGTCTGGGGTGAACCAGGGGCTATATCTGTTCTTAGTTCTGAATTTTTTGAATGGGGAATGCTTATTTAAGATGGAGAGGAAAGCACTTTTGAAGAACATCCAGGCATCCTCTACTGACGGAATGAGGTCAATATCCATCCAGTATACCCGGGCCAGGTCAATTAGAAAGGCCTGCTCGCTGAAGTGTTTTAGGGAGCATTTGACAGTGATGAGATCGCTGAGATCCTGGTTGAAGACAGCGGAGGTGTATTTAGAGGGTAAATTAGTCAGGATGATATCTATGAAGGTGCCCATGTTAATGGATTTAGGGTTGTACCTGGTAGGTTCCTTGATAATTTGTGTGCGATTGAGGGCATCTAGTTTAGATTGTAGGATGGCCGGGGTGTTAAGCATATCCCAGTTTAGGTCACCAAGCAGTACGAACTCTGAGGATAGATGGGGGGCAAGCAATTCACATATGGTGTCCAGGGCACAACAAGTGGCAACCGTGAGAGACTTATTTCTGGAAAGGTGGATTTTTAGAAGTAGAAGCTCAAACTGTTTGGGCACAGACCTGGATAGTATGATAGAGCTCTGCAGGCTATCTCTACAGTAGATTGCAACCCCACCCCCTTTGGCAGTTCTATCTAGACAGAAAATGTTGTAGTTGGGGATGGACATTTCTGAATTGTTGGTGGCCTTCCTAAGCCAAGATTCAGACACTGCTAGAACATCAGGGTTAGCGGAGTGTGCTAATGCAGTGAATAACTCAAACTTTGGGAGGAGGCTTCTGATGTTAACATGCAAGAAACCAAGGCTTTTACGGTTACAGAAGTCAACAAATGATAGCGCCTGGGGGGTAGGAGTGATACTGGGGGTGTCTTCTCTCTCTCTCTCTCTCTCTCTCTCTCTCTCTCTCTCTCTCTCTCTCTCTCTCTCTCTCTCTCTCTCTCTCTCTCTCTCTCTCTCTCTCTCTCTCTCTCTCTCTCTCTCTCTCTCTCTCTCTCTCTCTCTCTCTCTCTCTCTCTCTCTCTCTCTCTCTAGTCCTGTTGTAGTCATTAGTTCTATAGTGAAACTGAAGTTGTATTCTGGGTTTCATATAAAAGTAACACGTTCCTTTCTCTCCATGACGACAACCAGACAGAGATGAAAGTCTGTAATATAATATAATAACATCTATGCATGAAGAATATAATGTAACACTTCCACACAGAGACAACTACACACACACTCTCTCTCACTACTACACACTAGCCCATACGCCCATACCCTCTGTACGCCTATCAAGTTCGGACCATCATGCATGAGTGATTTTACAAGCGAGGGGTGGGGTGGGGTTGGAGGGAGGGAGGGAGGGAGGGAGGGAGGGAGGGAGGGGTGTAAAAACTGTCCCTGGAAGGCAAATGAGAAACGACTGTTTAAAGGGCTGATTAAAATGTGTATGTTTTATTGCCCCTTTAAGTTCTGTTGACTAAAAATAAATGAAAAAAAAAGAAATGGGAGAGAGAGGTGGAGGGAGAGAGAGGTGGAGGGAGAGAGAGGTGGAGGGAGAGAGAGGTGGAGGGAGAGAGAGGTGGAGGGAGAGAGAGAGGTGGAGGGAGAGAGAGAGGTGGAGGGAGAGAGAAGGGTGCGATGCAGGTCCAGGGTAATTCGGAACAGATTCTTTAACAATGGAAACTCCGGGAAATAAAACTGAAAGTTCCATCAGAAATCCCTTTATATCATATATAGTGAGTGTGAAGGAGTGAAAAGGGTCAGATATCTTTATCGTTATATTTCAGGATATCTGACATTTTATTAGATATAAGGAGTAGACATGCTCCAGATACGCATGTCCTTAATTTAATATATGGAGTAGAAAAAACATGTTGAGTCACCCTACTGAGTCACCCTACTGAGTCACCCTACTGAGTCACCCTACTGAGTTACCCTACTGAGTCACCCTACTGAGTCACCCTACTGAGTCACCCTACTGAGTCACCCTACTTGTAGAGAAACGCCTCTCTTTCATGTTGACGAAACGGTCTATGACTCTGTCATACAGTACACGCTGTTAGTTGTTGTTGTCCTCGGCTACGTGGCTAAAATGTTTGCTCGCTAGCCTAACTTCCTTTCATGGGCAACAATACGCCATACCAGCTAGTTAACATTAGCCATCTACATCTAGCTACATACTGAACTTCCATCCTCTCAGTCCAGGGGCACAATTTATGGTTGGATCAGAATCGCCGTTATAATCATTGGCCAGTACGGAGAATTAAGTTCAACCACAAGTACAAATCTCTATCTCCATCCATGGCTAATTTAGGAAAGGGCCAATTTTAGCTAGCTAGCCACCGGAGGACAACACAATGAGATGCAACAATGTTTTGCTCTCGATGTGATGTGATTGGTGTGAAGCCAACGCTGATTGATTTTTATACTTTTTTATCAAGGGAGACCAAATGCTCGCTGGCATTCAGTGCTACGGCAGCAACAATGCAATATTATTTTTGACCGGACAGCATCGGACAGCATTAGATAGACAGACAGACAGACAGACAGACAGACAGACAGACAGACAGACAGACAGACAGACAGACAGACAGACAGACAGACAGACAGACAGACAGACAGACAGACAGACAGACAGATATGAAGAATGTGAAATGTCAGAAATGTCAGTATAATAGTAGAGAGAATGATTTATTTCAGCTTTTATTTCTTTCATCACATTCCCAGTGGGTCAGAAGTTTACATACACTCAATTAGTATTTGGTAGTATTACCTTTAAATTGTTTAACTTGGGTCAAACGTTTCGGGTAGCCTTCCACAAGCTTCCCTCAATAAATTGGGTGAATTTTGGCCCATTCCTCCTGACAGAGCTGGTGTAACTGAGTCAGGTTTGTAGGCCTCCTTGCTCGCACACGCTTTTTCAGTTCTGCCCACACATTTTCTATAGGATTGAGGTCAGGGCTTTGTGATGGCCACTCCAATACCTTGACTTTGTCGTCTTTAAGCCATTTTTCCACAACTTTGGAAGTATGCTTGGAGTCATTGTCCATTTGGAAGACCCATTTGCGACCAAGCTTTAACTTCCTGGCTGATGTCTTGAGATGTTGCTTCAATATATCCACATCACTTTCCTTCCTCATGATGCCATCTATTTTGTGAAGTGCACCAGTCCCTCCTGCAGCAAAGCAACCCCACAGCATGATGCTGCCACCCCCGTGCTTCACGGTTGGGATGGTGTTCTTCGGCTTGCAAGTCACCCCCTTTTTCCTCCAAACATAACGATGGTCATTATGGCCAAACAATTATATTTTTGTTTCATCAGATCAGAGGACATTTCTCTGTCCCCATGTGCAGTTGCAAACCGTAGTCTGGCTTTTTTATGGCGGTTTTGGAGCAGTGCCTTCTTCCTTGCTGAGAGGCCTTTCAGGTTATGTCGATATAGGACTCGTTTTACTGTGGATATAGATACTTTTGTACCTGTTTCCTCCAGCATCTTCACAAGGTCCTTTGCTGTTGTTCTGGGATTGATTTGCACTTTTCTCACCAAAGTACGTTCATCTCTAGGAGACAGAACGCGTCTCCTTCCTGAGCTGTATGACGGCTGCGTGGTCCCATGGTGTTTATACTTGCGTACTATTGTTTGTACAGATGAACGTGGTACCTTCAGGCGTTTGGAAATTGCTCCCAAGGATGAACCAGACTTGTGGAGGTCTACAAATAATTTTTTATGTGGTCTTGGCTGATTTCTTTTGATTTACCCATGATGTCAAGCAAAGAGGCACTGAGTTTGAAGGTAGGCCTTGAAATAAATCCACAGGGACACCTCCAATTGACTCAAATGATGTCAATTAGCCTATCAGAAGCTTCTAAGACCATGACATCATTTTCTGGAATTTTCCAAGCTGTTTAAAGGCACAGTCAACTTAGTGTATGTAAACTTCTGACCCACTGGAATTGTGATACAGTGAATTATAAGTGAAATAATCTATCTGTAAACAATTGTTGGATAAATGACTTGTGTCATGCACAAAGTAGATGTCCTAACCGACTTGCCAAAACTATAGTTTGTTAACAAGACATTTGTGGAGTGGTTAAAAAACGAGTTTGAATGACTCCAACATAAGTGTATGTAAACCTCCGACTTCAACTGTATATATATATATATATATATATATATATATATATATATATATATATATATATATATATATACATATATATATATATATATATATACAGTACCAGTCAAAAGATTGGACACACCTACTCATTCAAGGTCCATCAGTCGAGTAAATTTCAAACACAAAGATCCAATGCCTCGCAAAAGAAGGGCACATATTGGTAGATGGGTGTATCAATACATCCAGTCACTACAAAGATACAGGCGTCCTTCCTACCTCAGTTGCCGGAGAGGAAGGAAACCATGCAGGGATTTCACTATGAGGCCAATGGTGACTTTAAAACAGTTACAGAGTTTAGTGGCTGTGATAGGAGAACTGAGGATGGATCAACAACATTGTAATGCTAACCTAATTGACTGAGTGAAAATAAGGAAGCCTGTACAGAATAAACATATTCCAAAACATGCATCCTGTTTGCAATAAGGCACTAAAGAAATACTTCAACAAATGTGGCAAAGCAATTAACATACAAAGTATTACATTTGGGGCAAGTCCAATACAACACTTTACATTACAAGCATAGGGGTGGCTGCATCATGTTATGGGTATGATTGTAATCGTTAAGGACTGGGGAGTTTTTCAGGATAAATAATTAACGGAACTGGAGCTAAGGAAAACCTGGTTTAGTCTGCTTTCCACCAGACACTGGCAGATGAATTCACCTTTCAGCAGGACAATAACCTAAAACACAAGGCCAAATATACACTGGAGTTGCTCACCAAGATGACAGTGAATGGTCCTGAATGGCCGAGTAACAGTTTTGACTTAAAGCTCTTTGAAAATCTATGACAATACTTGGAAATGACTCTCTAGCAATGCTCAACAACCAATTTGACAGAGCCAGAAGAATTTTGAAAAGAATAATGGGCAAATGTTGTACAATCCAGGTGTCCAAAGCTCTTACAGACCCAGAAAGACTTTTGTGCCCAAAGGTGATTCTAACTTATATCGACTCAGGGGTGTGAATATTTATGAACATTTCTGTGTTTCATTTTGCAAATCATTCTAAACACATGTTTTCACTTTGTCATTATGGGGTATTGTGTGTAGATTGGTGCGATTTGTATTTATTTAATCCATTTTGAATTCAGGCTGTAACACAACAAAATGTGGAATAAGTCAAGGGGTGTGAATACTTTCTGAAGGCACTGTATCTGAGCATACCTTTGCACAATATTCAGTTATGGCTATACAGGCACGGAAAGGAAAACAACATGATATTTAATCCAAGCTGCTATTTCCAAACCACATCTCTGCTATTTCTGTTTTAAAAATGGAGCATTGTAAATCCAGAGCTCCACGAAATTCCTTTTTGTTATGTATGGGTTCTAGAAAGACATTCTTTTTTTTTCTTATACCGAAGCCACGCCCACCATCGCCAGCTCAGCACACCTGTAATGCCCAGAACACACAAACACTCTACACAGGGAAACGGGGAGAAAGAAAAACACGTCACACGTAACAGTTATAGAAAGAAATTCCTTTTTGCTTTTTATGGGTAATTATGACTTTTTCCTGAGTTAACCCCCCCATCTGCAGTGGAAGGTGGCCGAGCTACAGCGGTATATGTCAGACCAAATGGTTTGGCCTGCAAACTAATGTGATCGTTCTATTGGAAGATGAGACACTCCCGAACATGTCGGTTGAGCCCTCCGTTCTTCCTTCTCTCTCTCTACCTCCCTCTCTAGAAGCCTCCAGATGTTGGGGCTCCCAGGGTGGGCAGAGGGGTGCTGGGGGATTGAGGTGTCCACTCTAGGTGGTTTCACTGCACCTTTACCCAGCTCTCTCTTTCTCTCTTTCGCTTTATTGCATGGGAAACATATGTTTACATTGCCAAAGTAAGTGAAATAGATAAACAAAAGTGAAATAAACAATATAATATTAACAGTAAACATGTCTTCTTTTTTTTGTGACAATTTGACAAAAGCTGGATCCCTTTTAGCCAGGACCCCTTTTTCGTAGGCCTAGATTACATGGTTGCATTCAAGACAAGGTGGTTTTTATTGATCTGTTGTCAGTGTCAGCGGAGTAGGTTTAGGCTACCATCGTATTATAACAGATTCTGCTCATTTCTCCTGTCATATCAAGTTTAGTAGAATTGCATGAAATGCATGAAATATTTCCTGTGCGAAGGAAACGTCTCTGATATAGCCTATAGACCTCTGCCACTAAGTACTTATTAACAGCCTAAAGTATCATTATCCAATCTACTCATCACATTAGGAATAGTAGGCTTACATTAGTCTGCAAATGCGATGAGAGGCATGCAATCCTTTGTTATAAAGGATCATTTTTATTGTGAAAATAGCTTCCCAAAAACTTTAAACTCATGCGACAGATGCTAATTGCTAGACTACAAGCTATCTAGCTAGCTAATTTTGGCTAACTTAGTATTTGTAGTTAACACCTGGTTAACTTAACAGCTAAACTGAACTCGAAATCGATCAGACTTGACTTACCAGTTATGAAATGATCGTAGCAGACCCGTTACTGACAGCTGGTTTCTTCACTTTTCTGACAGTTCTTGAGTCTTAATCTCCTTGGTGTCATTAATGGTGTTTCATGATTGCGGGGAATCTGTAAACATATTACTTTCCCGTTGTCTTTCCTGCCTTGTTAGAGCAGCCAAATACTCTACAGAAAACGACAGTGGTGATGAATCAACTCGTTTTAGACACTGTTATGCAATTTGGGGAATGAGGCGGTCTTCCAACATGGCCGCCAGGAGGTGTCGTACGTCACCTGCCAGCCCTCTATAACTCTCTGATGGAATATTTAGTAGAGTTCTAGAAGTGGAATGTTGAGTAGAGTTGTTGAATGTTGTCTAGAATGTTGACAAACACACAAACCACAGAACTAAAAATGTAGATGTCACACTCTATTAGGAGGAAATCTCCTGCGTCAACATCCTTTCTCTTCTCCTCTTTCATCTCTCCTCTCTTCTTCCCTCTCCTCCTTTATATCTTCCTCTCTCCATCTCTCTCTCTCTCACTCCATCTCTCTCTCTTTCCATCTCTCTCTCTTTCCATCTCTCTCTCTTTCCATCTCTCTCTCTTTCCATCTCTCTCTCTTTCCATCTCTCTCTCTTTCCATCTCTCTCTCTCTCCATCTTCCTCTCTCCATCTCTCTCTCTCTCTTTCCATCTCTCTCTCTTTCCATCTCTCTCTCTTTCCATCTCTCTCTCTCTCCATCTTCCTCTCTCCATCTCTCTCTCTCTCTTTCCATCTCTCTCTCTTTCCATCTCTCTCTCTTTCCATCTCTCTCTCTCTCCATCTCTCTCTTTCCATCTTTCTCTCTCTCACACACTGTTCGGTTCCCACTGTTCCATTAACACCAGTGTTTAACCCAGAGTGTTTGTGTGTGATCCTGTGCATGTATGTTCCAGCAGAGACAGATACTGATCATTCTAAAGACAGGCGTCACGACAACTGTTTTGCTGGTTTCCGTGGTAACGCCAGCGGTTACTGTAGATGACACAGAATAATATTGATTCTCCATCAGTACGTTAATATTAGGTGACTATAGTGGTTAATATTAGGTTACTATAGTGGTTAATATTAGGTTACTATAGTGGTTAATATTAGGTTACTATAGTGTTAATATTAGGTTACTATAGTGGTTAATATTAGGTTACCATAGTGTTAATATTAGGTTACTATAGTGGTTAATATTAGGTTACTATAGTGTTAATATTAGGTTACCATGGTGGTTAATATTAGGTTACTATAGTGGTTAATATTAGGTTACTATAGTGTTAATATTAGGTTACTATAGTGGTTAATATTAGGTTACTATAGTGTTAATATTAGGTTACTATAGTGGTAAATATTAGGTTACCATAGTGGTTAATATTAGGTTACTATAGTGTTAATATTAGGTTACTATAGTGGTAAATATTGGGTCACCATAGTGGTTAATATTAGGTTACTATAGTGTTAATATTAGGTTACTATAGTGTTAATATTAGGTTACTATAGTGGTTAATATTAGGTTACTATAGTGTTAATATTAGGTTACTATAGTGGTTAATATTAGGTTACCATAGTGTTAATATTAGGTTACTATAGTGGTTAATATTAGGTTACTATAGTGTTAATATTAGGTTACCATAGTGTTAATATTAGGTAACTATAGTGTTAATATTAGGTTACTATAGTGTTAATATTAGGTTACCATAGTGTTAATATTAGGTAACTATAGTGTTAATATTAGGTTACTATAGTGGTTAATATTAGGTTACTATAGTGGTTAATATTAGGTTACTATAATGTTAATATTAGGTTAATATAGTGTTAATATTAGGTTACTATAGTGGTTAATATTAGGTTACTATAGTGGTTAATATTAGGTTACCATAGTGTTAATATTAGGTTACCATAGTGGTTAATATTAGGTTAATATAGTGGTTAATATTAGGTTACTATAGTGGTTAATATTAGGTTACTATAGTGGTTAATATTAGGTTACCATAGTGTTAATATTAGGTTACTATAGTGGTTAATATTAGGTTACTATAGTGTTAATATTAGGTTACTATAGTGTTAATATTAGGTTACTATAGTGGTTAATATTAGGTTACTATAGTGGTTAATATTAGGTTAATATAGTGGTTAATATTAGGTTACTATAGTGGTTAATATTAGGTTACCATAGTGTTAATATTAGGTTACTATAGTGGTTAATATTAGGTTACTATAGTGTTAATATTAGGTTACCATAGTGGTTAATATTAGGTTACTATACTGGTTAATTTCAGGTTACCATAGTGTTAATATTAGGCTGATATAGTGGTTAATATTAGGTTACCATTGTGGTTAATATTAGGTTACTATAGTGGTTAATATTAGGTTACCATAGTGTTAAAATTTGGTTACTATAGTGTTAATATTAGGTTACTATAGTGTTAATATTAGGTTACTATAGTGGTTAATATTAGGTTACTATAGTGGTTAATATTAGGTTACCATAGTGTTAATATTAGGTTACTATAGTGGTTAATATTAGGTTACTATAGTGTTAATATTAGGTTACTATAGTGTTAATATTAGGTTACTATAGTGTTAATATTAGGTTACTATAGTGGTTAATATTAGGTTACTATAGTGTTAATATTAGGTTACCATAGTGTTAACATTAGGTAACTATAGTGTTAATATTAGGTTACTATAGTGTTAATATTAGGTTACCATAGTGTTAATATTAGGTAACTATAGTGTTAATATTAGGTTACTATAGTGGTTAATATTAGGTTACTATAGTGGTTAATATTAGGTTACTATAATGTTAATATTAGGTTAATATAGTGTTAATATTAGGTTACTATAGTGGTTAATATTAGGTTACTATAGTGGTTAATATTAGGTTACCATAGTGTTAATATTAGGTTACCATAGTGGTTAATATTAGGTTAATATAGTGGTTAATATTAGGTTACTATAGTGGTTAATATTAGGTTACTATAGTGGTTAATATTAGGTTACCATAGTGTTAATATTAGGTTACTATAGTGGTTAATATTAGGTTACTATAGTGTTAATATTAGGTTACTATAGTGTTAATATTAGGTTACTATAGTGGTTAATATTAGGTTACTATAGTGGTTAATATTAGGTTAATATAGTGGTTAATATTAGGTTACTATAGTGGTTAATATTAGGTTACCATAGTGTTAATATTAGGTTACTATAGTGGTTAATATTAGGTTACTATAGTGTTAATATTAGGTTACCATAGTGGTTAATATTAGGTTACTATACTGGTTAATATCAGGTTACCATAGTGTTAATATTAGGCTGATATAGTGGTTAATATTAGGTTACCATTGTGGTTAATATTAGGTTACTATAGTGGTTAATATTAGGTTACCATAGTGTTAAAATTTGGTTACTATAGTGTTAATATTAGGTTACTATAGTGTTAATATTAGGTTACTATAGTGTTAATATTAGGTTACTATAGTGGTTAATATTAGGTTACTATAGTGGTTAATATTAGGTTAATATAGTGTTAATATTAGGTTACTATAGTGTTAATATTAGGTTACTATAGTGTTAATATTAGGTTACTATAGTGTTAATATTAGGTTACTATAGTGGTTAATATTAGGTTACTATAGTGTTAATATTAGGTTACTATAGTGGTTAATATTAGGTTACTATAGTGGTTAATATTAGGTTACTATAGTGTTAAAATTAGGTTACTATAGTGGTTAATATTAGGTTACTATAGTGTTAATATTAGGTTACTATAGTGGTTAATATTAGGTTACTATAGTGTTAATATTAGGTTACTATAGTGGTTAATATTAGGTTAATATAGTGGTTAATATTAGGTTACTATAGTGGTTAATATTAGGTTACCATAGTGTTAATATTAGGTTACTATAGTGGTTAATATTAGGTTACTATAGTGTTAATATTAGGTTACCATAGTGGTTAATATTAGGTTACTATACTGGTTAATATCAGGTTACCATAGTGTTAATATTAGGCTGATATAGTGGTTAATATTAGGTTACCATTGTGGTTAATATTAGGTTACTATAGTGGTTAATATTAGGTTACCATAGTGTTAAAATTTGGTTACTATAGTGTTAATATTAGGTTACTATAGTGTTAATATTAGGTTACTATAGTGTTAATATTAGGTTACTATAGTGGTTAATATTAGGTTACTATAGTGGTTAATATTAGGTTAATATAGTGTTAATATTAGGTTACTATAGTGTTAATATTAGGTTACTATAGTGTTAATATTAGGTTACTATAGTGTTAATATTAGGTTACTATAGTGGTTAATATTAGGTTACTATAGTGTTAATATTAGGTTACTATAGTGGTTAATATTAGGTTACTATAGTGGTTAATATTAGGTTACTATAGTGTTAAAATTAGGTTACTATAGTGGTTAATATTAGGTTACTATAGTGTTAATATTAGGTTACTATAGTGGTTAATATTAGGTTACTATAGTGTTAATATTAGGTTACTATAGTGTTAATATTAGGTTAATATAGTGTTAATATTAGGTTAATATAGTGGTTAATATTAGGTTACTATAGTGGTTAATATAAGGTTACCATAGTGTTAATATTAGGTTACCATAGTGTTAATATTAGGTTACTATAGTGGTTAATATTGATAACAAATACAAGCCTCAGAATAACAGTCTGACATATCTTCCCTAACATTAAAGAGGAATATGGGATTCAAACAACAACAAAGCGGCCACCCCGCCATTTTTTGGGGGTAGAAAAATATGGATAAATGTAACCACTCTCAAAGTAAGAGTACATCAAGCTTATAATTTGGGTTCTGATGGGGTAAGACAATTTAACTAAGCTCATGAGGCATTTATAAGTTATATTCTTCACGGATCAATAGCTGTATATCATTAACTTCAGTTAAGTAAAAAAAAATATTGCATCATTAACATAACAAGAAGAAACAAGCAAACAAACAGCTGCATGTGTCCGGCAGAAAGACAGACAGACTGGTGATGATGTCATCGGGTGGAGTCCCTCTGGTCCAGCTGCATCCTTGTACCCCAGCGGGGTGAGGAGGGGGGTGAGGAGGGGGGTGAGGAGGGGGGTGAGGAGATGGGTGTGTGTGTGTGAAATAGGAGGAAGAGGGGGAGGGGGAGGTGGGGGGATGAAGAATGAAAGAAGGTTACAGTTACATGCTGACCATAGGGATTAAACATTTAGAGAAAGCAAAAACACTTTTCTCTCCTCCATCTCTCCCTCCCTCCTTCCCTCTTTCCCCTCACTCTATCACCATCCATCCCTCTCCCCCTCCCATTCTGTCTCTCCCCCTCCCATTCTGTCTCTCCCCCTCCCATTCTGTCTCTCCCCCTCCCATTCTTCCCCTCCTCTCTCTCTTTCTCTTTCTCTCTCTCTCTCTCTCTCTCTCTCTCTCTCTCTCTCTCTCTCTCTCTCTCTCTCTCTCTCTCTCTCTCTCTCTCTCTCTCTCTCTCTCTCTCTCTCTCTCTCTCTCTCTCTCTCTATTTCTCTCTCTCTCTCTCTCTCTCTCTCTCTCTCTCTCTCTCTCTCTCTCTCTCTCTCTCTCTCTCTCTCACTCTCTCTCTCTCTCTCTCTCTCTCTCTTCCCCCCTCTCTCTCTCTCTCTCTCTCTCTCTCTCTCTCTCTCTCTCTCTCTCTCTCTCTCTCTCTCTATCTCTCTCTCTCTCTAAGGGTGAATGGCCAATTCAACTCCAGATGTGTTATGGACCCTGCCCTCTCTCTCTCCACCCTCATTCTTTCATTCACTTTCATCCTCTCTTTTCTAACATTTCCTCTGTGGAGAGGGACAATAAAAACAGTTTCACTTCCTCTGCACTGATCTTTTATTCATCAGAACACAGCAGTGTCACTGGGACTGAAACACCCACAACACAACCTCAGTGTGTTAGCGTGGGATCTCTCCCAATGCAACCTCAGTGTGTTAGCGTGGGATCTCTCACAATGCAACCTCAGTGTGTTAGCGTGGGATCTCTCACAATGCAACCTCAGTGTGTTAGCGTGGGATCTCTCACAACACAACCTCAGTGTGTTAGCGTGGGATCTCTCACAATGCAACCTCAGTGTGTTAGCGTGGGATCTCTCACAATGCAACCTCAGTGTGTTAGCGTGGGATCTCTCCCAATGCAACCTCAGTGTGTTAGCGTGGGATCTCTCACAATGCAACCTCAGTGTGTTAGCGTGGGATCTCTCACAACACAACCTCAGTGTGTTAGCGTGGGATCTCTCCCAATGCAACCTCAGTGTGTTAGCGTGGGATCTCTCACAATGCAACCTCAGTGTGTTAGCGTGGGATCTCTCACAATGCAACCTCAGTGTGTTAGCGTGGGATCTCTCTTTGAAGTGTTTGTGAATTTCAGCACTTTGAGACACAGTTTGACAAAGCGCCTCGCAAACCAAACACACACAGAGTATTCCTCTGTGACAGCGTGTGTTATTATATGACAGTGTGTTCTTTTATGAGAGCTTGTGTTCTTATAGAACAGCGTGTGTAATTGTAGGACAGTGTGTATTCTTATACAGTGAGGGGAAAAAGTATTTGATCCCCTGCTGATTTTGTACGTTTGCCCACTGACTAAGAAATGATCAGTCTATAATTTTAATGGTAGGTTTATTTGAACAGTGAGAGACAGAATAACAACAAAAAAATCCTGAAAAACGTATGTCAAAAATTTTAGAAATTGATTTGCATTTTAATGAGGGAAATACGTATTTGACCCCTCTGCAAAACATGACATAGTACTTAGTGGCAAAACCCTTGTTGGCAATCACAGAGGTCAGACGTTTCTTGTAGTTGGCCACCAGGTTTGCACACATCTCAGGAGGGATTTTGTCCCACTCCTCTTTGCAGATCTTCTCCAAGTCATTAAGGTTTCGAGGCTGACGTTTGGCAACTCGAACCTTCAGCTCCCTCCACAGATTTTCTATGGGATTAAGGTCTGGAGACTGGCTAGGCCACTCCAGGACCTTAATGTGCTTCTTCTTGAGCCACTCCTTTGTTGCCTTGGCCGTGTATTTTGGGTCATTGTCATGCTGGAATACCCATCCACGACCCATTTTCAATGCCCTGGCTGAGGGAAGGAGGTTCTCACCCAAGATTTGACGGTAAATGGCCCCGTCCATCGTCCCTTTAATGCGGTGAAGTTGTCCTGTCCCCTTAGCAGAAAAACACCCCCAAAGCGTAATGTTTCCACCTCCATGTTTGACGGTGGGGATGGTGTTCTTGGGGTCATAGGCAGCATTCCTCCTCCTCCAAACATGGCGAGTTAAGTTGATGCCAAAGAGCTCGATTTTGGTCTCATCTTTCTGATTGAGAGGGGGTCAAATACTTATATCCTTCATTAAAATGCAAATGAATTTATAACATTTTTGACATGCGTTTTTCTGGATGTTTTTGTTGTTATTCTGTCTCTCACTGTTCAAATAAACCTACCATTAAAATTATAGACTGATCATTTCTTTGTCAGTGGGCAAACGTACAAAATCAGCAGGGTATCAAATACTTTTTTCCCTCACTGTAGGAGAGCGTGTCTTATTATAAAGTGGTTATCCCACTGGCTATAGGGTGAACGCACCAATTGGTGAGTCGCTCTGGATAAGAGCGTCTGCTAAATGACGTAAATGTGCCCTTGAGCAAGGCACCTAACCCTAATTGCTCCTGTAAGTCACTCTGGATAAGAGCGTCTGCTAAATGACTAAAATGTAAATGTAAATTATATGACAGTGTGTCTTACTGTAAAACAACATGTGAAGCTTCTGCTTCGAGACACGGCAGATGCCCGATCATTCCGTCGTTTGTGATAGGGAGTTCGATGATGAGGCATATATCTATACCTGGAGGCAAATACTTTGTGTTTTCCTCAGGCAAAAGTTCAGGATATCACCAGGTTGCATCCCTGTGAGAAAGTTACCGGGCGCTGATAATGTCATGGTTCATGTGGGGTCAAATGACATTAGGAAGGGCAGCTCAGAATAGCTGAAGATGGATTTTAAAGAACTGATTGGGTCTCTACTTGACACCAACAAACGCCCCATAATATCTGGCCCTCTGCCCTCCCTAAATCATGGCATTGAACGGTTCAGCAGACTTTTAGCCCTCCATAACTGGCTACGAGACTATTGCAGCTCTGTGGGTGTAACATTTATTGACCATTTTGATACCTTCTGGAAACAAAGCTTGTATTGTAAGGAGGATGGGATCCACCCAAATAATTTGGGTTCCTGGATCCGTTCACAGCATTATAAGGCTGCGTTGAGACAATGACTTATCAATGACCAAAGTCCAGCTCATTTAATCCCTACCATTGTGTCGCTGAGTTGTCATAACGGTTCAGCAAATGTACGTTATCCCAGGGGCGCTGGAAGACATAATGTAAGTAACCTAATTGATGTCCCTCTTACTGCCCGGAATGCCTCTGCTGATCCTACAGCTATTGTATGCAGTAATCATATGCCTATGAACCAGAGATATACTGTTAGCACTGAGCCGGTGTACCCGAGGAGGCAGTCCACTGTGTGCAGCTCAACCTGCACTAACATAAATAACATGAGCATGTCTACTTCTGCTAAGCTTCCTAGTAAAGCAAGAAAAACAATCAATTATCCCAGAAAAGTGTTAAAAAATAGCCCACGTTTCCATATGGTGCTCAAGAAAGATGACATTCATATTCTGACAATCTCTGAAACTCACTTAGATAATACCTTCGATGATACAGTGGTAGCAATACAAGGTTATAACATTTACAGAAAAGACAGACATGCCAACGGGGGCGGTGTTGCGGTCTATATTCAGAACCACATTCCTGTCAAGCTTAGAGAGGATCTCATGTTAAATACTGTTGAAGTAATATGGTTACAGGTTCATCTGACTCACCTAAAGCCCATTCTGTGGGAAGCTGCTATAGACCACCAAGTGTTAACAGCCAGTAGCTGGATAAAATGTGTGAAATGCTTGATAATGTACAGTGGGGAAAAAAAGTATTTAGTCAGCCACCAATTGTGCAAGTTCTCCCACTTAAAAAGATGAGAGAGGCCTGTAATTTTCATCATAGGTACACGTCAAATATGACAGACAAAATGAGAGAAAAATATCCAGAAAATCACATTGTAGGATTTTTAATGAATTTATTTGCAAATTATGGTGGAAAATAAGTATTTGGTCAATAACAAAAGTTTCTCAATACTTTGTTATATACCCTTTGTTGGCAATGACACAGGTCAAACGTTTTCTGTAAGTCTTCACAAGGTTTTCACACACTGTTGCTGGTATTTTGGCCCATTCCTCCATGCAGATCTCCTCTATAGCAGTGATGTTTTGGGGCTGTCGCTGGGCAACACGGACTTTCAACTCCCTCCAAAGATTTTCTATGGGGTTGAGATCTGGAGACTGGCTAGGCCACTCCAGGACCTTGAAATGCTTCTTACGAAGTTGCCCGGGCGGTGTGTTTGGGATCATTTTCATGCTGAAAGACCCAGCCACGTTTCATCTTCAATACCCTTGCTGATGGAAGGAGGTTTTCACTCAAAATCTCACGATACATGGCCCCATTCATTCTTTCCTTTACACGGATCAGTCGTCCTGGTCCCTTTGCAGAAAAACAGCCCCAAAGCATGATGTTTCCACCCCCATGCTTCACAGTAGGTATGGTGTTCTTTGGATGCAACTCAGCATTCAGGCTGTGGACAGGTGTCTTTTATACTGATAACAAGTTCAAACAGGTGCCATTAATACAGGTAACGAGTGGAGGACAGAGGAGCCTCTTAAAGAAGAAGTTACAGGTCTGTGAGAGCCAGAAATCTTGCTTGTTTGTAGTTGACCAAATACTTATTTTCCACCATAATTTGCAAATAAATTCATTAAAAATCCTACAATGTGATCTTCTGGAAAAAAATGTCTCAATTTGTCTGTCATAGTTGACGTGTACCTATGATGAAAATTACAGGCCTCTCTCATCTTTTTAAGTGGGAGAACTTGCACAATTGGTGGCTGACTAAATACTTTTTTTACCCACTGTATGTGATATCAATAGAGAGGTATACTTTCTGGGTGATTTAAATATTGACTGGCTTTCATCAGGCTGCCCACTCAAGAGAAAGCTTCAAACTGTAACCAGTGCCTGCAACCTGGTTCAGGTTATCAATCAACCTACCAGGGTAGTTACAAACAGTACAGGGATTAAATCATCAACATGTGTATGGATCATATCTTTACTAATACTGCAGAAATATGTTTGAAAGCAGTATCCAAATCCATCAGATGTAGTGATCACGATATAGTAGCAATATCTAGGAAAACCAAAGTTCCAAAGGCTGGGCCTAATATTGTGTATAAGAGGTCATACAATACGTTTTGTAGTGATTCCTATGTTGTTGATATGAAGAATATCTGTTGGTCCGTGGTGTGTAATGACGAGCAACCAGACGCTGCACTTGACACATTTATGAAATTACTTATCCCAGTTACTAATAAGCATGCACCCATTAAGAAAATGACTGTAAAAATGGTTAAATCCCAGTGGATTGATGAGGAATTAAAAAATTGTATGGTTGAGAGGGATGAGGCAAAAGAGATGGCAAATAAGTCTGGCTGTACAACCGATTGGCAAACGTACTGCAAATTGAGAAATCATGTGACTAAACTGAATAAAAAGAAGAAGAAACTACACTATGAAACAAAGATAAATGACATAAAGAATGATAGTAAAAAGCTTTGGAGCACCTTAAATGACATTTTGGGCAAAAAGGCAAACTCAGCTCCATCATTCATTGAATCAGATGTCTCATTCATCACAAAACCACTGCTATTGCCAACTACTTTAATGATTTTTTCATTGGCAAGATTATCAAACTTATGCATGACATGCCAGCAACAAACGCTGACACTACACATCCAAGTATAACTGACCAAATTATGAAAGACAGGCATTGTAACTTTTAATTCCGTAAACTGAGTGTGGAAGAGGTGAAAAAGGTATTATTGTAGATCAACAATGACAAGCCACTGGGGTCTGACAACTTGGATGGAAAATTACTGAGGATAATAGCGAACGATATTGCCACTCCTATTTGCCATATCTTCAATTTAAGCCTACTAGAAAGTGTGTGCCCTCAGGCCTGGAGGGAAGCTAAAGTTATTCCCCTACCTAAGAATAGTAAAGCCCCCTTAACTGGCTCAAATAGCCGACCAATCAGCCTGTTAGCAACACTTATCAAAGAGCTGCAGTTAGTTTCAGAATGGGTGGCAAGGAATAAGTTAGTCCTAAATATTTCAAAAACTTAAAGCATTTTATTTGGGACAAATCATTCACTAAACCCTAAACCTCAACTAAATCTTGTAATAAATAATGTGGAAATTGAGCAAGTTGAGGAGACTAAATTGCTTGGAGTAACCCTGGATTGTAAACTGTCATGGTCAAAACATATTGATACAACAGTAGCTAAGATGGGGAGAAGTCTGTCTATAATAAAGCGCTGCTCTGCCTTCTTAACAACACTATCAACAAGTCAGGTCCTACAGGCTCTAGTTTTGTCACACCTGGACTACTGTTCAGTCGTGTGGTCAGGTGCCACAAAGAGTGACTTATGAAAATTGCAATTGGCTCAGAACAGGGCAGCACGGCTGGCCCTTGGATGTTCACAGACAGCTAACATTAATAATATGCATGTCAATCTCTCCTGGCTCAAAGTGGAGGAGTGATTGACTTCATCACTACTTGTACTTGTGAGAGGTATTGACATGTTGAAAGCACCGAGCTGTCTGTTTAAATGACTAGCACACAGCTCAGACACCCATGCATACCCCACAAGACATGCCACCAGAGGTCTCTTCACAGTCCCCAAGTCCATAACAAACTATGGGAGGCGCACAGTACTACACAGAGCCATGACTACATGGAACTCTATTCCACATCAAGTAACTCATGCAAGTAGTAAAATTAGATTTAAAAAACAGTATTATAGTAGGACATAGTGTGTTCTTATAGGACAGAGTGTGTTCTTACAAGTCATACGTAAAAATGTATGCACACATGACTGTAAGTCGCTTTGGATAAAAGTGACTGCTAAATGGCATATTATTATTATTACATTTACATTTTAGTCATTTAGCAGAATATAATAATTATTATATTATAAGTCATCGTGTGGTATTTTAGGACAATGTGTGTTCTAATAAGACAGCATGTGTTCTTATAGTACAGTTTGTGTTATTAGAGAACAGAGCAGTGAATTTGACGGTTAGATACCTCAGGTTCTTTTATTTCTCTCTCACACAGCCAACCGTCACCACACCATCACATGCCATCACCCAGCCATCACCACACCCCGGCTGTCTGTGTTGGTGTGTGTGTGTGTGTGTGTGTAAATGTGCACAAGATGGAACATTCATGTGCTACATGACCTGCCTTGCTCCTCCATTCATAAAGTGGTCACAGACACACACACACGGTCGGTGTGTTATTCCAGGTGTGAGTATGTTGTGAGGAGGAGAAGGAGGTATTAGAAGAAGCCGGGAGAG
>CM062505.1:864800-892300 GCA_031479575.1 Coregonus ussuriensis | reverse complement strand
AGCCAGCCAGGCCATCTAACGTTATCTCTGCTCAGGCAGTAGCAGCCAGCCAGCCAGGCCATCTAACGTTATCTCTGCTCAGGCAGTAGCAGCCAGCCAGCCAGGCCATCTAACGTTATCTCTGCTCAGGCAGTAGCAGCCAGCCAGCCAGGCCATCTAACGTTATCTCTCTGCTCAGGCAGTAGCAGCCAGCCAGCCAGGCCATCTAACGTTATCTCTGCTCAGGCAGTAGCAGCCAGCCAGCCAGGCCATCTAACGTTATCTCTCTGCTCAGGCAGTAGCAGCCAGCCAGCCAGGCCATCTAACGTTATCTCTCTGCTCAGGCAGTAGCAGCCAGCCAGCCAGGCCATCTAACGTTATCTCTCTGCTCAGGCAGTAGCAGCCAGCCAGCCAGGCCATCTAACGTTATCTCTCTGCTCAGGCAGTAGCAGCCAGCCAGCCAGGCCATCTAACGTTATCTCTCTGCTCAGGCAGTAGCAGCCAGCCAGCCAGGCCATCTAACGTTATCTCTCTGCTCAGGCAGTAGCAGTCAGCCAGCCAGGCCATCTAACGTTATATCTGATCAGGCAGTAGCAGCCAGCCAGCCAGACCATCTAACGTTATCTCTGCTCAGGCAGTAGCAGCCAGCCAGCCAGACCATCTAACGTTATCTCTGCTCAGGCAGTAGCAGCCAGCCAGCCAGAACAACTAACGTTATCTCTGCTCAGGCAGTAGCAGCCAGCCAGCCAGGCCATCTAACGTTATCTCTGCTCAGGCAGTAGCAGCCAGCCAGCCAGGCCATCTAACGTTATCTCTGCTCAGGCAGTAGCAGTTAGCCAGCCAGGCCATCTAACGTTATCTCTCTGCTCAGGCAGTAGCAGCCAGCCAGCCAGGCCATCTAACGTTATCTCTGCTCAGGCAGTAGCAGCCAGCCAGCCAGGCCATCTAACGTTATCTCTGCTCAGGCAGTAGCAGCCAGCCAGCCAGGCCATCTAACGTTATCTCTCTGCTCAGGCAGTAGCAGCCAGCCAGCCAGGCCATCTAACGTTATCTCTCTGCTCAGGCAGTAGCAGCCAGCCAGCCAGGCCATCTAACGTTATCTCTCTGCTCAGGCAGTAGCAGCCAGCCAGCCAGGCCATCTAACGTTATCTCTCTGCTCAGGCAGTAGCAGCCAGCCAGACAGGCCATCTAACGTTATCTCTCTGCTCAGGCAGTAGCAGCCAGCCAGCCAGGCCATCTAACGTTATCTCTCTGCTCAGGCAGTAGCAGTCAGCCAGCCAGGCCATCTAACGTTATATCTGATCAGGCAGTAGCAGCCAGCCAGCCAGACCATCTAACGTTATCTCTGCTCAGGCAGTAGCAGCTAGCCAGCCAGACCATCTAACGTTATCTCTGCTCAGGCAGTAGCAGCCAGCCAGCCAGAACAACTAACGTTATCTCTGCTCAGGCAGTAGCAGCCAGCCAGCCAGGCCATCTAACGTTATCTCTGCTCAGGCAGTAGCAGCCAGCCAGCCAGGCCATCTAACGTTATCTCATCTCAGGCAGTAGCAGCCAGCCAGCCAGGCCATCTAACGTTATCTCTGCTCAGGCAGTAGCAGTCAGCCAGCCAGGCCATCTAACGTTATCTCTCTGCTCAGGCAGTAGCAGCCAGCCAGCCAGCCAGACCATCTAACGTTATCTCTGCTCAGGCAGTAGCAGCCAGCCAGCCAGGCCATTTAACGTTATCTCTCTGCTCAGGCAGTAGCAGCCAGCCAGCCAGGCCATCTAACGTTATCTCTCTGCTCAGGCAGTAGCAGCCAGCCAGCCAGGCCATCTAACGTTATCTCTACTCAGGCAGTAGCAGTCAGCCAGCCAGGCCATCTAACGTTATCTCTGCTCAGGCAGTAGCAGCCAGCCAGCCAGGCCATCTAACGTTATCTCTGCTCAGGCAGTAGCAGCCAGCCAGCCAGACCATCTAACGTTATCTCTGATCAGGCAGTAGCAGCCAGCCAGCCAGACCATCTAACGTTATCTCTGCTCAGGCAGTAGCAGCCAGCCAGCCAGACCATCTAACGTTATCTCTGCTCAGGCAGTAGCAGCCAGCCAGCCAGACCATCTAACGTTATCTCTGCTCAGGCAGTAGCAGACAGCCAGCCAGACCATCTAACGTTATCTCATCTCAGGCAGTAGCAGCCAGCCAGCCAGGCCATCTAACGTTATCTCTGCTCAGGCAGTAGCAGTCAGCCAGCCAGGCCATCTAACGTTATCTCTCTGCTCAGGCAGTAGCAGCCAGCCAGCCAGCCAGACCATCTAATGTTATCTCTGCTCAGGCAGTAGCAGCCAGCCAGCCAGGCCATCTAACGTTATCTCTCTGCTCAGGCAGTAGCAGCCAGCCAGCCAGGCCATCTAACGTTATCTCTCTGCTCAGGCAGTAGCAGCCAGCCAGCCAGGCCATCTAACGTTATCTCTCTGCTCAGGCAGTAGCAGCCAGCCAGCCAGGCCATCTAACGTTATCTCTGCTCAGGCAGTAGCAGCCAGCCAGCCGGGCCATCTAACGTTATCTCTCTGCTCCCCATACTGTACTGTCTTTAGTCATCCTATTTAGCTAGCTTGCCTAAGTATTATCAAGTAAATTGTCAAAGACTCCAGTCATCCAAGTCAAAGACTATCGCACGGCAAGCGGTACCGGACCGTCAAGTCTGGGACCAAAAGGCTCCTGAACAGCTTCTACCCCCAAAGCCATAAGACTGCTGAACAGTTCATCAAATGGCTACCCAGACTTTTTACATTGACACCCTTATTACTGTAGTCCTGTATTACTGTATTATTATTACTATAGTCTGTAGCTCATTGACCCCCCCTTATTACTGTAGTCCTGTATTACTGTATTATTATTACTATAGTCTGTAGCTCATTGACCCCCTTATTACTGTAGTCCTGTATTACTGTATTATTACTACTATAGTCTGTAGCTCATTGACCCCGCCTTATTACAGTAGTCCTGTATTACTGTATTATTATTACTATAGTCTGTAGCTCATTGACCCCCTTATTACTGTAGTCCTGTATTACTGTATTATTATTACTATAGTCTGTAGCTCATTGACCCCCTTATTACTGTAGTCCTTTATTACTGTATTATTATTACTATAGTCTGTAGCTCATTGACCCCCTTATTACTGTTGTCCTGTATTACTGTATTATTATTACTATAGTCTGTAGCTCATTGACCCCCTTATTACTGTAGTCCTGTATTACTGTATTATTATTACTATAGTCTGTAGCTCATTGACCCCCCCCCCCCTTATTACTGTAGTCCTGTATTACTGTATTATTATTACTATAGTCTGTAGCTCATTGACCCCCTTATTACTGTAGTCCTGTATTACTGTATTATTACTACTATAGTCTGTAGCTCATTGACCCCGCCTTATTACAGTAGTCCTGTATTACTGTATTATTATTACTATAGTCTGTAGCTCATTGACCCCCTTATTACTGTAGTCCTTTATTACTGTATTATTATTACTATAGTCTGTAGCTCATTGACCCCCTTATTACTGTTGTCCTGTATTACTGTATTATTATTACTATAGTCTGTAGCTCATTGACCCCCCCCCCCCCTTATTACTGTAGTCCTGTATTTCTGTATTATTATGACTATAGTCTGTAGCTCATTGACCCCCCTTATTACTGTAGTCCTGTATTACTGTATTATTATTACTATAGTCTGTAGCTCATTGACCCCCTTATTACTGTAGTCCTGTATTACTGTATTATTATTACTATAGTCTGTAGCTCATTGACCCCCTTATTACTGTAGTCCTGTATTACTGTATTATTATTACTATAGTCTGTAGCTCATTGACCCCCCCTTATTACTGTAGTCCTCTATTACTGTATTATTATTACTATAGTCTGTAGCTCATTGATCCCCCCTTATTACTGTAGTCCTGTATTTCTGTATTATTATGACTATAGTCTGTAGCTCATTGACCCCCCCTTATTACTGTAGTCCTCTATTACTGTATTATTATTACTATAGTCTGTAGCTCATTGACCCCCTTATTACTGTAGTCCTGTATTACTGTATTATTATTACTATAGTCTGTAGCTCATTGACCCCCTTATTACTGTAGTCCTGTATTACTGTATTATTATTACTATAGTCTGTAGCTCATTGACCCCCTTATTACTGTAGTCCTGTATTTCTGTATTATTATGACTATAGTCTGTAGCTCATTGACCCCCCCTTATTACTGTAGTCCTCTATTACTGTATTATTATTACTATAGTCTTTAGCTCATTGACCCCCTTATTACTGTAGTCCTGTATTACTGTATTATTATTACTATAGTCTGTAGCTCATTGACCCCCTTATTACTGTAGTCCTGTATTACTGTATTATTATTACTATAGTCTGTAGCTCATTGACCCCTTTATTACTGTAGTCCTGTATTACTGTATTATTATTACAATAGTCTGTAGCTCATTGACCCCCCCTTATTACTGTAGTCCTGTATTACTGTATTATTATTACTATAGTCTGTAGCTCATTGACCCCCCTTATTATCAATCAATCAATCAATCAATTTTATTTTATATAGCCCTTCTTACATCAGCTAATATCTCGAAGTGCTGTACAGAAACCCAGCCTAAAACCCCAAACAGCTAGTAATGCAGGTGTAGAAGCACGGTGGCTAGGAAAAACTCCCTAGAAAGGCGAAAACCTAGGAAGAAACCTAGAGAGGAACCAGGCTATGAGGGGTGGCCAGTCCTCTTCTGGCTGTGCCGGGTGGAGATTATAACAGAACCATGCCAAGATGTTCAAAAATGTTCATAAGTGACAAGCATGGTCAAATAATAATCAGGAATAAATCTCAGTTGGCTTTTCATAGCCGATCATTAAGAGTTGAAAACAGCAGGTCTGGGACAGGTAGGGGTTCCATAACCGCAGGCAGAACAGTTGAAACTGGAATAGCAGCAAGGCCAGGCGGACTGGGGACAGCAAGGAGTCACCACGGCCGGTAGTCCCGACGTATGGTCCTAGGGCTCAGGTCTCTCAGTTGGCTTTTCATAGCCGATCATTAAGAGTTGAAAACAGCAGGTCTGGGACAGGTAGGGGTTTCGTAACCGCAGGCAGAACAGTTGAAACTGGAATAGCAGCAAGGCCAGGTGGACTGGGGACAGCAAGGTGTCATCATGCCCGGTAGTCCTGACGTATGGTCCTAGGGCTCAGGTTCTCAGAGAGAAAGAGAGAACGAGAGAATTAGAGAGAGCATACTTAAATTCACACAGGACACTGGATAAGACAGGAGAAGTACTCCAGGTATAACCAACTAACCCCAGCCCCCCGACACATAAACTACTGCAGCATAAATACTGGAGGCTGAGACAGGAGCGGTCCGGAGACACTGTGGCCCCATCCGAAGAAACCCCCGGACAGGGCCAAACAGGAAGGATATAACCCCACCCACTCTGCCAAAGCACAGCCCCCGCACCACTAGAGGGATATCCTCTTCCACCAACTTACAATCCTGAGACAAGGCCGAGTATAGCCCACAGAGGTCTCCACCACAGCACAAACCAAGGGGGGGCGCCAACCCAGACAGGAAGATCACGTCAGTAACTCAACCCACTCAAGTGACGCACCCCTCCCAGGGACGGCATGAAAGAGCACCAGCAAGCCAGTGACTCAGCCCCTGCAACAGGGTTAGAGGCAGAGAACCCCAGTGGAGAGGGGAACCGGCCTGGCAGAGACAGCAAGGGCTGTTCGTTGCTCCAGAGCCTTTCCGTTCACCTTCACACTCCTGGGCCAGACTACACTCAATCATATGACCTACTGAAGAGATAAGTCTTCAGTAAAGACTTAAAGGTTGAGACCGAGTCTGCGTCTCTCACATGGGTAGGCAGACTGTTCCATAAAAATGGAGATCTATAGGAGAAAGCCCTGCCTCCCGCTGTTTGCTTAGAAATTCTAGGGACAATTAGGAGGCCTGCGTCTTGTGACCGTAGCGTACGTATTGGTATGTACGGCAGGACCAACTCGGAAAGATAGGTAGGAGCAAGCCCATGTAACGCTTTATAGGTTAACAGTAAAACCTTGAAATCAGCCCTTGCCTTAACAGGAAGCCAGTGTAGGGAAGCTAGCACTGGAGTAATATGATCAAATTTCTTGGTTCTAGTCAGGATTCTAGCAGCCGTATTTAGCACTAACTGAAGTTTATTTAGTGCTTTATCCGGGTAGCCGGAAAATAGAGCATTGCAGTAGTCTAACCTAGAAGTAACAAATGCATGGATTAATTTTTCTGCATCATTTTTTGGACAGAAAATTTCTGATTTTTGCAATGTTACGTAGATGGAAAAAAGCTGTCCTTGAAACAGTCTTGATATGTTCGTCAAAAGAGAGATCAGGGTCAAGAGTAACGCCGAGGTCCTTCACAGTTTTATTTGAGACGACTTTACAACCATCAAGATGAATTGTCAGATTTAACAGAAGATCTCTTTGTTTCTTGGGACCTAGAACAAGCATCTCTGTTTTGTCCGAGTTTAAAAGTAAAAAGTTTTCAGCCATCCACTTCCTTATGTCTGAAACACAGGCTTCTAGCGAGGGCAGTTTTGGGACTTGACCATGTTTCATTGAAATGTACAGCTGTGTGTCATCCGCATAGCAGTGAAAGTTAACATTATGTTTTCGAATAACATCCCCAAGAGGTAAAATATATAGTGAAAACAATAGTGGTCCTAAAACGGAACCTTGAGGAACACCGAAATGTACAGTTGATTTGTCGGAGGACAGACCATTCACAGAGACAAACTGATATCTTTCCGACAGGTAAGATCTAAACCAGGCCAGAACTTGTCCGTGTAGACCAATTTGGGTTTCCAGTCTCTCCAAAAGAATGTGGTGATCGATGGTGTCAAAGGCAGCACTAAGGTCTAGTAGCACGAGGACAGATGCAGAGCCTCGGTCTGACGCCATTAAAAGGTCATTTACCACCTTCACAAGTGCAGTCTCAGTGCTATGATGGGGTCTAAAACCAGACTGAAGCATTTCGTATACATTGTTTGTCTTCAGAAAGGCAGTGAGTTGCTGCGCAACAGCTTTTTCTAAGATTTTTGAGAGGAATGGAAGATTCGATATAGGCCGATAGTTTTTTATATTTTCCGGGTCAAGGTTTGGCTTTTTCAAGAGAGGCTTTATCACTGCCACTTTTAGTGAGTTTGGTACACATCCGGTGGATAGAGAGCTGTTTATTATGTTCAACATAGGAGGGCCAAGCATTATTACTGTAGTCCTGTATTACTGTATTATTATTACTATAGTCTGTAGCTCATTGACCCCCTTATTACTGTAGTCCTGTATTACTGTATTATTATTACTATAGTCTGTAGCTCATTGACCCCCCCCTTATTACTGTAGTCCTGTATTACTGTATTATTATTACTATAGTCTGTAGCTCATTGACCCCCCCTTATTACTGTAGTCCTGTATTACTGTATTATTATTACTATAGTCTGTAGCTCATTGACCCCCTTATTACTGTAGTCCTGTATTACTGTATTATTACTACTATAGTCTGTAGCTCATTGACCCCCTTATTACTGTAGTCCTGTATTACTGTATTATTATTACTATAGTCTGTAGCTCATTGACCCCCTTATTATTTCTGTCTTTATCTTCATTGTTTTGTACTGAGTCTCTTGAGGTGGCTCTATGTACACTCACTGGACTCACTGACACTCCAACACACACACAACATACCCTCCACACACACACACACACACACACACACACACACAACATACCCTCCACACACACACACACACACACACACACAACATACCCTCCACACACGAAACACACACACACACACAACATACCCTCCACACACACACACACACACACACACAACATACCCTCCACACACGAAACACACACACACACACACACAACATACCCTCCACACACACACACACACACACACACACACACAACATACCCGCCACACACGAAACACACACACACACACACACAACATACCCTCCACACACACACACACACACACACACACACAACATACCCTCCACACACGAAACACACACACACACACAACATACCCTCCACACACACACACACACACACACACAACATACCCTCCACACACGAAACACACACACACACACACACAACATACCCTCCACACACACACACACACACACACACACACACACAACATACCCTCCACACACGAAACACACACACACACACACACAACATACCCTCCACACACACACACACACACACAACATACCCTCCACACACGAAACACACACACACACACACACACAACATACCCTCAACACACACACACACACACACACACACACAACATACCCTCCACACACAAAACACACACTCACATAGACACACTATCACACTTCACATGCGCTGCTGCTACTCTGTTTATTATCAATCCTGATTGACTAGTCACTTTTACAGCTACCCACATGTACATACTGTATTACCTCAATTACAGTGCATTCAGAAAGTATTCAGACCCCTTGACTTTTTCCACATTTTGTTACGTTACAGCTTTATTCTAAAATTGATTAAATTGTGTTTTTCCACATCAGTCTACGCACAATACCCTATAATGACAAAGCAAAAAACGTTTTTTAGAAATGTTTGCAAATATATTAAAAATATAAAACTGAAATACCACATTTACATAAGTATTCAATGCTGCGGATATTTTTTGGTACCATTCCCCAGAATTGTGACTCGACGCAACGCTGTCTTGGAGCTCTATGGACAATTCCTTCAACCTCATTGGTTGGTTTTTTCTCTGACATGCACGGTCAACTGTGGGACCTTATATAGACAGGTGGGTGCCTTTTCAAATCATGTCCAATCAATTTGAATTTACCACAGGTGGACTCCAATCAAGTTGTAGAAACATCAAGGATGATCAATGGAAACAGGATGCACCTGAGCTCCATTTGGAGTCTCATAGCAAAGGGTCTGAACACTTACATAAATAAAGTATTTCTGTTTTTTATTTTTAATACATTTGCTAAGATTTCTAAAAACCTGTTTTCGCTGTCATTATGGGGTATTGTGTGTAGATTGATGAGAAAAACATTTATTTTATCCATTTTAGAATAAGGCTGTAACGTGACAAAATGTGTAAAAAAAGAAAGGGGTCTGAATACTTTCAAAATGCACTGTACCTCAACTACCTCGTACCCCTGTACATTGACTCGGTACTGGTACTTCCTGTATATAGCCTCGTTAGCGTTTTTATTGTGTCACTAATTTCATTTTTCATTTAGCAAATATTTGTCTTACTTTTTAACTCTACACCTGTTGGTTAAAGGCTCGTCAGTCAGCATTTCACTGTAAAGTCTACACCTGTTGTATTCTGCACGTGACCAATACATTTGAAACGAAGTCTGCTGCAGTGCTTTCTGAAGAAATCTTTTTACTAGTTCTTCAAAGTATATAAGGTTTACTTTCACTTAGTGTCTCTGTCCCTCTTGTCATTGCATCTGTGTGTGTCTAACCTACCGTAGCAGGGGTCCAGAGATCTGTATATATAATGCAAAAAAAAACGAACTACATGGAATTCAAGTAATTGAAACAACGTTGGTTTGGCGGCGCAGGGGGCTGGGGGTTGGGGAGGGAGGGGTTTCCCTCCAGACGCTCTCACCCCTGTCATTCCGATTAACACAGGACTAAAATGTTCCAGTCCTGAACCAGAGAAAATAAATAAAAGTTCACATCTGAGAGATGAAAATAACCCCTGTTGTGTGTTTTAAGACGCACGTGTTCCCGGGGTTAGTGTGTGTGTTTGTGTGTGTTGGGGTTAGTGTGTGTGTTTGTGTGTGTTGGGGTTACATGCTTTAATGTTCAAATTAAAAGACAAGGAATCTACAACAATTGAGATCAGCACCTTACCCCCCCCCCCCCCCCCCCCCCCCCCCGGTCCAGAGTCATGGGATTACACCCCCCCCCCCCCCCGGTCCAGAGTCATGGGATTACCCCCCGGTCCAGAGTCATGGGATTACACCAATCTACCACCCTTGTCCTCAATGCACTATCTAAACCCAGGTCTATTTGATGGTAATAGCGCACATGGTTGCCCCCAGTGGTTGGTTTTGAAGGCATGGAACGACGTCCATACAGACACACAGACAGACACACAGACAGACACACACAATAATGAGGCAGCAGCATTTAAGAGCTTGAAAGGTAACTCATCAGTAAGCAGGTTGTAATTCATAACAAAGAATTTGCCCTGCGGACGTGTGTGTGTGTGTGTTTAACAGGACTCTGGAAACCCACGCTCGCTGTTTCACTCTGTTTCCTCCTCATCAAAACAAACAGTTAGCACTTCATTCTAACAACACTCCAGGTTAGATAGACAGAGAGAGAGAGAGAGAGAGAGAGAGAGAGAGAGAGAGAGAGAGAGAGAGAGAGAGAGACAGAGACAGAGAGAGAGAGAGAGAGAGAGAGAGAGAGAGAGAGAGAGAGAGAGAGAGAGAGAGAGAAAGAGACAGAGACAGAGACAGAGACAGAGAGAGACAGAGAGAGAGAGAGAGAGAGAGAGAGAGAGAGAGAGAGAGAGAGAGAGAGAGACGGGGGAGAGAGAGGGGAGAGAGAGAGAGAGAGAGAGAGAGAGAGGTAACTTCCACAAAGCTTTGAACGATCTGAGAGACAAGGCAAGAAGGGCCTTCTATGCCATCAAAAGGAACATAAAATTTGACATACCAATTAGGGTCTGGCTAAAAATACTTGAATCAGTTATAGAACCCATTGCCCTTTATGGTTCTGAGGTCTGGGGTCCGCTCACCAACCAAGAATTCACAAAATGGGACAAACACCAAATTGAGACTCTGCATGCAGAATTCTGCAAAAACATCCTCCGTGTACAACGTAAAACACCAAATAATGCATGCAGAGTAGAATTAGGCCAATACCTGCTAATTATCAAAATCCAGAAAAGAGCCGTTAAATTCTATAACCACTTAAAAGGAAGCGATTCCCAAACCTTCCATAACAAAGCCATCACCTACAGAGAGATGAACTTGGAGAAGAGTCCCCTAAGTAAGCTTGTCCTGGGGCTCTGTTCACAAACACAAACAGACCCCACACAGCCCCAGGACAACAACAACAACAACAACACAATTAGACCCAACCAAATCACGCCCCCATTCTCATCGACGGGGCTGTAGTGGAACAGGTTGAGAGCTTCAAGTTCCTTGGTGTCCACATCACCAACGAACTATCATGGTCCAAACACACCAAGACAGTCGTGAAGAGGGCACGACAAAGCCTATTCCCCCTCAGGAGACTAAAAAGATTTGGCATGGGTCCTCAGATCCTCAAAAAATTCTACAGCTGCACCATCGAGAGCATCCTGACTGGTTGCATCACCGCCTGGTATGGCAACTGCTTGGCCTCCGACCGCAAGGCACTACAGAGGGTAGTGCGTACGGCCCAGTACATCACTGGGGCAAAGCTTCCTGCCATCCAGGACCTCTATACCAGGCGGTGTCAGAGGAAAGCCCTCAAAATTGTCAAAGACTCCAGCCACCCTAGTCATAGACTGTTCTCTCTGCTACCGCACGGCAAGCGGTACCGGAGTGCCAAGTCTAGGTCCAAAAGACTTCTCAACAGCTTCTACCCCCAAGCCATAAGACTCCTGAACAGCTAATCATGGCTACCCGGACTATTTGCACTGCCCCCCCACCCCATCCTTTTTACGCTGCTGCTACTCTGTTAAGTATTTATGCATAGTCACTTTAACTCTACCCACATGTACATATTACTTCAACTACCTCAACTAGCCGGTGCCCCCGCACATTGACTCTGCAACGGTACCCCCCTGTATATATAGCCTCCCTACTGTCACTTTATTTTACTTATGCTCTTTTTTTCTCAACACTTTTTTTGTTGTTGTTTTATTCTTACTTTTTTTGTTTAAAATAAATGCACTGTTGGTTAAGGGCTGTAAGTCAGCATTTCACTGTAATGTCTGCACCTGTTGTATTCGGCGCATGTGACCAATACAATTTGATTTGATTTGATTTGATTTGATCATGAGAAAACAAAAAGAAAATTACTTGACACATTGGAAAGAACAAACAAAAAAACAGAGCAAACTAGAATGCTATTTGGCCCTAAACAGAGAGTACACAGTGGCAGAATACCTGACCACTGTGACTGACCCAAACTTAAGGAAAGCTTTGACTATGTACAGACTCAGTGAGCATAGCCTTGCTATTGAGAAAGGCCGCCGTAGGCAGACCTGGCTCTCAAGAGAAGACAGGCTATGTGCACACTGCCCACAAAATGAGGTGGAAACTGAGCTGCACTTCCTAACCTCCTGCCAAATGTATGACCATATTAGAGACACATATTTCCCTCAGATTACAGCGATCCACAAAGTATTAAAAAACAAACCCAATTTTGATAAACCCATATCTACTGGGTGAAAAACCACAGTGTGCCATCACAGCTGCAAGATGTGTGACCAGTTGCCACAAGAAAAGGGCAACCAGTGAAGAACAAACACCATTGTAAATACAACCCATATTTATGTTTAATTATTTTCCCTTTTGTAATTTAACTATTTGCACATTGTTACAACACTGTATATAGACATAATATGACATTTGAAATGTCTTTATTCTTTTGGAACTTCTGAGTGTAATGTTTACTGTTAATTTTTATTGTTTATTTCACTTTTGTTTACTATCTACTTCACTTGCTTTGGCAATGTTAACATACGATTCCCATGCCAATAAAGCCTTAAATTGAATTGAAATTGAATTGAGAGAGAGAGAGAGAGAGAGAGAGAGAGAGAGAGAGAGAGAGAGAGAGAGAGAGAGAGAGAGAGAGAGAGAGAGAGAGAGAGAGAGAGAGAGAGAGAGAGAGAGAGAGAGAGAGAGAGAGAGAGAGAGAGAGAGAGAGAGAGAGAGAGAGAGAGAGAGAGAGAGAGAGAGAGAGAGAGAGAGAGAGAGAGAGAGAGAGAGAGAGAAAATAAAATACGAAAACAGAAGCCTGGTCACTCATTACCCAGCTGGGAATAGTTTTTAATGAGTTAAGAGAGAGAGAGTGTCAAGAGAGAGAGGGTGTCGAGAGAGAGAGAGCGAGTCAAGGGAGAGAGGGAGTCAAGGGAGAGAGGGAGTCAGTGGAAAAGTAAATAATATTATATTATAATATAATATTTTATATTTGAGATTCTTCAAATAGCCACCCTTTGCATTGATGACAGCTTTGCACACTCTTGGCATTCTGTCAACCAGCTTCACCTGGAATGCTTTTCCAACAGTCTTGAAGGAGATCCCACATATGCTGAGCACTTGTTGGCTGCTTTTCCTTCACTCTGCCGTCCAACTCATCCCAAACCTTCTCAATTGGGTTGAGGTCGGGGAATTGTGGAGGCCAGGTCATCTGATTCAGCACTCCATTACTCTCCTTCTTGGTAAAATAGCCCTTACACAGCCTGGAGGTGTGTTGGGGTCATTGTCCTGTTGAAAAACAAATTACAGTCCCACTAAGCCCAAACCAGATGGGATGGTGTATTGCTGCAGAATGCTGGTTAAGTGTGCCTTGAATTCTAAATAACACCTCCTCCTCCATGCTTTACGGTGGGAACCACACATGCAGAGATCATCCGTTCACCCACACCGCGTCTCCCAAAGACATGGTGGTTGGAACCAAAAATCTCAAATTTGGACTCCAGACCAAAGGACACATTTCCACCGGTCTAATGTCCATTGCTCGTGTTTCTTGGCCCAAGCAAGTCTCTTCTTCTTATTGGTGTCCTTTAGTAGTGGTTTCTTTGCAGCAATTCTACCATGAAGGCAATATTCACACAGTCTCCTCTGAACAGTTGATGTTGAGATGTGTCTGTGACTTGAACTCTGTGAAGCATTTATTTAGGCTGCAATTTCTGAGTCTGTTAACTCTAATGAACCTATCCTCTGCAGCAGAGGTAACTCTGGGTCTTCCATTCTTGTAGTGGTCCTCATGTTTCATCATAGCGCTTTATGGTTTTTGCGACTGCACTTGAAGAAACATTCAAAGTTCTTGAAATGTTCCGTATTGACGGACCTTCATGTCTTAAAGTAATGGACTGTCGTTTCTCTTTTGTTTATTTAAGCTGTTCTTGCGCCTCCTAAGTCGAACCAGCAGGCTGCTCCGAGGGCCTCTCCTCCACCGGCGATGTTTTGGGTCAGCCGCTGGAATCAGTTCAGTTGCCCCGGGGAGAGGATCTGCTTCAGGAAAGTCGTATTCCTGTTCGTAATGCTGGTGAGTTACCGCCGCTCTGATATCCAATAGTTTTCCCCGGTTGTATGTTATGATACAAAACACTTTCTGAGCTAATAATGTACAAAATAATACATTAAAAAATAAAAAATACTGCGAAGTTTCTGAAGAGCAAGTTGTGAGGCAGCCATCTTCATCGTCAGCACCAGGTATCAGCTCCAGGAGTTATGTTGGCAGGATGAACAGCTCCAGGAGTTATGTTGGCAGGATGAACAGCTCCAGGAGTTATGTTGGCAGGATGAACAGCTCCAGGAGGTATGTTGGCAGGATGAACAGCTCCAGGAGTTATGTTGGCAGGATGAACAGCTCCAGGAGTTATGTTGGCAGGATGAACAGCTCCAGGAGTTATGTTGGCAGGATGAACAGCTCCAGGAGGTATGTTGGTAGGATGAACAGCTCCAGGAGTTATGTTGGCAGGATGAACAGCTCCAGGAGTTATGTTGGCAGGATGAACAGCTCCAGGAGTTATGTTGGCAGGATGAACAGCTCCAGGAGTTATGTTGGCAGGATGAACAGCTCCAGGAGTTATGTTGGCAGGATGAACAGCTCCAGGAGGTATGTTGGCAGGATGAACAGCTCCAGGAGTTATGTTGGCAGGATGAACAGCTCCAGGAGGTATGTTGGTAGGATGAACAGCTCCAGGAGTTATGTTGGCAGGATGAACAGCTCCAGGAGTTGGAGAATGGCGCCAGGTATCAACACTAAGTAACAGATGAAAAATAAATCAGGCCTACTGTACATCTGATTGTTGAAATCAAGTCTAGGTTGGATGCTGTTAAAATACTCAACCTTTTTATTCTGAACTATAATAAACTGATTGAAGCAAGATGCTTTTTTAAGGAAAAAACACTGACACAGTTCTGGGTTGATCATCTACAGGAAGAAACATATTGACTGAGAAAGCAATAGATGTTCTGATCCAGTTTGGCACCACATACGGTGCCTTCGGAAAGTATTCAGATCCCTTGACTTTTTCCACATTTTGTTACGTTACAGCCTTATTCTAAAATGGATTCAATGTTATTTGTTCTCCAATCTGCACACAATACCCCATAATGACAAAGCAAAAACAGGTTTTAACATTCTTGCACATTTATTACAAATAAAAAACGTGAACATCACATTTACATAAATATTCAGACCTTTTACTCAGTACTTTGTTGAAGCACCTTTGGCAGCGATTACAGCCTCGAGTCTTCTTGGGTATGACACTACAAGCTTAGCACACCTGTATTTGGGGAGTTTCTCCCATTCTTCTCTGCAGATCCTCTGGTCAGGTTGGATGGGAAGCGTCGCTGCACAGCTATTTTCAGATCTCTCCAGAGATGTTCGATCGGGTTCAAGTCCAGGCTCTGGCTGGGCCACTCAAGGACATTCAGAGACTTGTCCCGAAGCCACTCCTGCGTTGTCTTGGCTGTGTTCTTAGGGGCGTTGTCCTGTTGGAAGGTGAACCTTTGCCCCAGTCTGAGGTCCTGAGCGCTCTCTACCGCCACTCACTTCACTGTCTCTCTCTCTCTGTCTCTCCTCTCTGTCTCTGTCTCTGTCTCTGTCTCTGTCTCTGTCTCTGTCTCTGTCTCTGTCTCTGTCTCTGTCTCTCTCTCTCTCTCTCTCTCTCTCTCTCTCTCTCTCTCTCTCTCTCTCTCTCTCTCTCTCTCTCTCTCTCTCTCTCTCTCTCTCTCTCTCTCTCTCTCTCTCCTCTCTCTCTCTCTCTCTCTCTCTCTCTCTCTCTCTCTCTCTCTCTCTCTCTCTCTCTCTCTCTCTCTCTCTCTCTCCTCTCCCACTCCCTCTCCCTCTCCCTCTCCCTCTCTCTGTCTCTGTTCTGTTCAGATGTACGGCTCTGGAGCGGGATTTCATCAAGGATCTCTCTGTACTTTGCTCCGTTCATCTTCGCCTCGATCCTGACTAGTCTCCCGGTCCCTGCCGCTGAAAAACACCCCACAGCATGATGATGCCACCACCATGCTTCACCGTAGGGATATAGCCTGGTTTTCTTCCAGATGTGACGCTTGACATTCAGGCGAAAGAGATCAATCTTAGTTTCATCAGACCAGAGAATCTTGTTTCTCATGGTCTGAGTCCTTTAAGTTACTTTTGGCAAACTCCAAGCGGGCTGTCATGTGCCTTTTACTGAGGAGTGGCTTCCGTCTGGCCACTCTACCATAAAGGCCTGATTGGTGGAGTGCTGCAGAGATGGTTGTCCTTCTGGAAGGTTCTCCCATCTCCACAGAGGAACTCTGGAGCTCTGTCAGAGTGACCATCGGGCACTTCTCCCCCAATTGCTCAGTTTGGCCGGGTGGCCAGCTCCAGGAAGAGTCTTGGTGGTTCCAAACTTCTTCCATTTAAGAATGATGGAGGCCACTGTGTTCTTGGGGACCTTCAATGTTGATCTGACAGGGGTGTGCCTTTCCAAATCATGTCCAATCAATTTAATTTACCACAGGTGGACTCCAATCAATTTGTAGAAACATCTCAAGGATAATCAATGGAAACAGGATGCACCTGAGCTCAATTTCAAGTCTCATATCAAAGGGTTTGAATACTTACGTAAACAAGGTATTTCTGATTTTTGCTTTGTCATTATGGGGTGCTGTGTGTAGATTGATGATGAAAATGTTTTATTTAATCCATTTTAGAATAAGGCTGTAAATGTGAAAAAAGGGAAGGGGTCTGAATCCTTTCTGAACTGTATATAGAACATTAGGATATTCAGTTATTATACGTCTGTTTCTTCTTGGTACGTAGACTCACTGAGGAAGTGGTGGAATTGTGGTCATAAATATGGGTAATTACGGTGCTCTTTCTCTCTCCTGGTACTCTCCCCTCTCCTCTCCCCCTCCCTCCCCTCTCCCCCCCAGGCTGACTGAGGTAGCTATAAAATCTAAATGTGAAGCAGATCTCAGAGGTTCTGTGTGTGCGTGCGTGCGAGTGTGTGTGTGTTTAACATCTGGAGGAAACCCCTGGTTCACTTCTCTCCTGTCAGCACCTTCCAACACACTCCTCAAACATTTCAATTTGGAGCGCAGCGCCGGTCCCACCCACCCACCCACCCACCCACCCACCCGGTCTGCATTAGTGGGAATGCTTTCCCCGCTATTAGTCTGCTCCCATTTCACAGGAGGGCAATAGTTATATATATATATATATATATATATATATATATATATATATATATATATATATATATATATATATATATATATATATAACACTTTTTTTCAAGCAGTCTACTTCTACAGTTTGATGCATATGTTAGATAAATTCAATGTGTATGCACCACACAGAACACACTGCAACTGCCTCTGCGACGCAATGCTGCAAGGCAAACGCAGTTTCCCATTGGAAAATGAATGTACTTCTTCTGTACCAAAATGCAATGGAGTTGTTAGCGTAAACCACCTGTAACATACTCTTATCTCTGTCTTATTCAGGATGCTGTGGGAGCTGGGGCGCTGGAGAGATGGTCACTGACCAAACCTGGGGGCCAAACTGTAAAAAACAGACCTTTCTACATGAGACAGACAGTCAGATTACCTCCATAAAACACTAACAGAACAGACAACAACAGACACACAATATGCCATTTAGCAGACGCTTTTATCCAAAGCGACTTACAGTCATGTGTGCATACATTTTTACGTATGGGTGGTCCCGGGGTGCGAACCCACTACCCTGGCGTTGCAAGCGCCATGCTCTACCAATTGAGCTACAGAGGACCACACAACCACACACAAAACCACAGACATAACCACAACCACACAATGACAGATAACACGTAGGAGAGAGAGGGGGAGATGAAGGGAGAAGGAGAGAGAGGGGGGAGATGGAGGGAGATGGAGGGTGAAGAGGAGATGGAGGGACAAGACGAGATGGAGGGAGAGGGGGAGATAGAAAGAGTAGAGAGAGGGGGAGATGGAGGGAGAAAAAGAGAGGGGAGAAGGAGAGATAAGAGGGAGAAGGAGGGAGAGGGGGAGATGGAGGGAGAAGAAGAGAGAGGGGAGATGGAGAGAGAAGAAGAGAGAGGGGAGATGGAGGGAGAAGGAGAGAAAGAGGGAGAAGGAGAGAAGGGGAAGATAGAGGGTGAAGGAGAGAGAGGGGGAGATGGAGGGAGAAGGAGCGATAGGGGTGATGGAGGGAAAAGAGGGAGATGGAGGGAGAGGGGAGAAGGAGAGAGAGGGGGAGAAGGGGGGAGATGGAGGGAGAGGGGAGAAGGAGAGAAGGGGGAGAAGGAGGGAGATGGAGGGAGAGAAAGGAAGAAGGAGAGAGATGGAGGGAGAGAAAGGAAGAAGGAGAGAGAGGGGGAGAAGGAGGGAGATGGAGGGAGAGGGGAGAAGGAGAGAGAGGGGAGAAGGAGGGAGATGGAGGGAGAGGGGAGAAGGAGAGAGAGGGGGAGATGGAGGGAGAGGGGAGAAGAAGAGAGAGGGGGAGAAGGAGGGAGATGAGGGAGAGGGGAGAAGGAGAGAGAGGGGGAGAAGGAGGGAGAAGAGGAGAGAGGGGAGAAGGAGAGAGAGGGGGAGAATGAGGGAGATGAGGGTGAAGGGGAGATGGAGGGACAAGAAGAGATGGAGGAGATGGAGGGAGCTGGAGGGAGAAGAAGAGAGAGGGGAGAAGGAGAGAGAAGGGGAGAGAGGGGAGATGGAGGGAGAAGAAGAGAGAGGGGAGAAGGAGAGAGGGGGAGATGGAGGCAAAAGAGGAGAGAGGGGTGAAGGAAAGAGAGGGGAGATGGAGGGAGACGAGGAGAGAGAGGGGGAGATGGAGGGAGAAGAAGAGAGGGGGGTGATGGAGGGAGAAAAAGAGTGAGGGGAGATGGAGGGAGGAGGAGAGTGAGGGGGAGATGGAGGGAGGAGGAGAGTGAGGGGAGATGGAGGGAGGAGGAGAGTGAGGGGGAGATGGAGGGAGAAAAGAGAGAGGGGGTGATGGAGGGAGAAAAAGAGGGAGGAGAGATGGAGGGAGGAGGAGAGTGAGGGGGAGATGGAGGGAGGAGGAGAGTGAGGGGAAGATGGGGGGAGAAAAAGAGGGAGGGGAGATGGCGGGAAATGGAGTGAGAGAGCGGGATATATAGAGAGAAAGAAGGAGAGAGAGGGAGAGAGATGGAGGGAGAAGAAGAGAGGGGGGTGATGGAGGGAGAAAGAGAGGAGAGGAGGAGAAGGAGAGAGGAGAGATGGAGAGAGAGAGGGGAAGATGGAGGGTGAATGAGAGAGGAGAGATGGAGGGAGAAGGAGAGGGAGGGGAGAAGGAGGGAGGAGAGAGGGGGGAGATGGAGGGAGGAAAGAAGAGAGGAGAGATGGAGGGAGAAGAAGAGAGGAGAGATGGAGGGAGAAGGAGAGAGAGGGGAGAAGGAGAGAGAGGGGGAGATGGAGGGATAAGAGGGAGATAGAGGGAGAGGGGAGAATGAGGGAGATGGGAGAAGGAGGGAGAGGGGAGAAGGAGGGAGAGGGGAGAAGGAGGGAGAAGAGGAGAGAGGGAGAGATGGCAGGAAAAGAAGAGAGACGTGGGAGATGGAGAGAGAGAGGGAGAGATGGAGGGAGAAGGAGAGGGGGGAGATGGAGGGGAGATGGGAAATGGAGGGTGAAGGAGAGAGGGGGAAGATGGAGGGTGAAGGAGAGAGAGGGGGAGATGTATAGAGAAGGAGGGAGAGGGGGAGATGGAGGGAGATTGAGGGTGAAGGAGAGAGAGGGGGAAATGGAGGGTGAAAAAGAGAGAGGGGGAGATGGAGGGAGAAGGAGCGATAGGGGTGATGGAGGGAGAGGGGAGAAGGAGGGAGATGGAGGGAGAGGGGAGAAGGAGGGAGATGGAGGGAGAGGGGATAAGGAGGGAGAGGGGAAAAGGAGGGAGAAGGAGAGAGAGGGGAGAAGGAGAGATGGCAGGAGAAGGAGAGGGGGGAGATGGAGGGGAGATGGGAGATGGAGGGTGAAGGATAGAGGGGAAGATGGAGGGTGAAGGAGAGAGAGAGGGAGATGGAGGGAGATTGAGGGTGAAGGAGAGAGAGGGGGAAATGGAGGGTGAAAAAGAGAGAGGGGGAGATGGAGGGAGAGGGGAGAAGGAGGGAGATAGAGGGAGAGGGGAGAAGTAGGGAGATTGAGGGAGAGGGGAGAAGGAGGGAGAGGGGAGAAGGAGGGAGATGGAGGGAGATGGGGAGATGGAGGGAGAAGAAGAGAGAGGGGAGAAGGACAGAGAGGGGAGAAGGAGAGCGAGGGGTGATGGAGGGAAATAGGAGAGAGGGAGAGATGGAGGGAAAAAGAGAGAGGGGGAGATGGAGGGAAAAGAAGAGAGAGGGGGAGATGGAGGGAGAAGAAGAGAGAGGGGATATGGAGAGAAAGGGATATGGAGGAAGAAGAGGAGAGAGGGAGAGATGGCAGGAAAAGAAGAGAGAAGGGGGAGATGGAGGGAGAATAAGAGAGGGGAGAAGGAGAGAGAGGGGAGATGGAGGGAGAAGGAGAGAGACGTGGGAGATGGAGGGAGGAGGAGAGAGAGGGGAGAAGGAGAGAAAGGGATATGGAGGAAGAAGAGGAGAGAGGGAGAGATGGCAGGAAAAGAAGAGAGAAGGGGGAGATGGAGGGAGAATAAGAGAGGGGAGAAGGAGGGAGAAGGAGAGAGAGGGGAAGATGGAGGGAGAAGGAGAGAGAGGGGAGATTGAAGGTGAAGGAGAGAGGGGGGAGAAGGAGAGAGAGGGGGGAGAAGGAGAGATAAGGGGGAAATGGAGAGAGATTGAGGGAGAGGGGAGAATAAGAGAGAGGGGAGATGGAGGGAGAATAAGAGGGAGGGGAGATGGAGGGAGGAGGAGATTGAGGGGGAGATGGAGGGAGGAGGAGAGAGGGGGAGATGGGGGGAGAAAAGAGAGAGGGGTGATGGAGGGAGAAAAAGAGGGAGGGGAGATGGAGGGAGGAGGAGAGTGAGAGGGAGATGGAGGGAGGAGGAGAGTGAGGGGAGAAGGAAAGAGAGGGGAGATAGAGAGAAAGGGGGAAATGGAGGGAGAAGAAGGGAGAGTGAGAGATGGCAGGAAATGGAGTGAGAGAGCGGGATATAGAGAGAGAAAGAAGGAGAGAGGGAGAAGATTGAGGGAAGAGAGAGTGGTGAGATGGAGGGAGAAGGAGAGAGGGGGAAATGGAGGGAGGAGGAGAAAGAGGGGAGAAGGAAAGAGAGGGGAGATAGAGAGAAAGGGGGAAATGGAGGGAGAAGGAGAGAGAATAAGAGAGAGGGGAGATGGAGTGTCACGCCCTGACTCAGGGGACGCTTATATGTTGAGTCAGGGTGTGTATATTCCTTGTTGTGCTTGTTCTATGTTATAGGATCTAGTAGGTCTAGATCTATGTTGGCCGGTGTGGTTCCCAATCAGAGGCAGCTTTCGCTCGTTGTCTCTGATTGGGGACCATACTTAGGCAGCCTATTGGCACTAGTGGGTTCTGGGATCTTGTTCCGTGTGAGGTTTGTTGTGTGTTACCTTTGGACGTCACGTTTCGTTGGTTTATTGTTTTGTCGTTGTTTATTAAGTTTAAATAAACATGTATGCACATCACGCTGCGCCTTGGTCTGACCCGTCTATGAACGAACGTGACAGAAGATCCGACCAAACAAGGACCAAGCAGCGTGCCCAGAAGGAGCAACGCCGGGGATTCAACAGGAGGTAACTTTAGTAGATGTCCTCCTCGGTTGGGGGAGGATTACTGAGGAGGAGGCCATCCGTTATCAGGAGGCGATGAAGGAGGATGCCCGGGTAGGAGAGGAGAAACGGCGCCAACCGGGCCGACAACGGAGACCCGAGAGGCAACCCCAAGAAAATGTTTGGGGGGGCACACGGGGTGGATGGCGAGGCAGCAGGAGGCCGTGGAAGGGCGAATCTGCAGGTTAGGAGAGGAGGCCACCATGTTACGGGGGCTATTGGTTCAGAGGGAGCAGGAGTTATTCGGTCAGAGGGAGGCGCTACAGGAGGCTAAAAGGGAGAAGGAGAGTGTAGAGGCACGGCGAGAGGAGCTGGTTAGGCAGCAGAAGGAGTGGGGGTTAATAAAGGAACCCAGTCCCGCTCCTTGCCAGTCCGGTCCGGCCCGTTCCTGCTCCCCGCTCTAAGCCAGTGGTGCATGTTCCCAGTACGGCCCGACCCGTTCCTGCTCCTCGCACTAAGCCAGTGATGCGCATCGCCAGCCCGGCCCGGCCTGTTCCTGCTCCTCGCACCAAGCCAGTGGTGCGCGTCGCCAGCCCGGCCTGGCCTGTTCCTGCTCCTCGCACCAAGCCAGTGGTGCGCGTCGCCAGCCCGGCCCGGCCTGTTCCTGCTCCTCGCACCAAACCAGTGGTGCGCATCGCCAGTCCGGTCCGGCCCGTGCCTGCTCCTCGCACCAGACCAGTGGTGCATTTGTCCAGTCTGGCACGGCCCGTGCCCGTTCCACCGGTACCTGGTTCGGCACCGGTCAGCTGCTCCACTCCGGAGCCAGAGCAGTCCGCTCCACCGGTGCCTGATCCAGTACCGGTCAGCTGTTCCACTCCGGAGCCAGAGCAGTCCGCTCCACCGGTGCCTGATCCAGCTCCGGTCAGCTGCTCCACTCCGGAGCCAGAGCAGTCCGCTCCACCGGTGCCTGATCCAGCTCCGGTCAGCTGCTCCACTCCGGAGCCAGAGCAGTCCGCTCCACCGGTGCCTGATCCAGCTCCGGTCAACGGCTCCACTTCAGAGCCAGAGCAGTCCGCTCCACCGGTGCCTGATCCAGCTCCGGTCAGCGGCTCCACTCCGGAGCCAGAGCAGTCCGCTCCACCGGTGCCTGATCCAGCTCCGGTCAGCGGCTCCACTCCGGAGCCAGAGCAGTCCGCTCCACCTGTGCCTAGTCCAGCTCCGGTCAGCGGCTCCAGTCCAGACCATGACGTCAGCCCCTCTCTAGGTTCGGGGTCTCCCACACCAGGGTCCAGACAGGGTCTGGCGTATCGTGGGAGGAAGGAGAGGGGAAGCAGCGCGCCGAGGTCCAGACCAGACCAGGGGCGCAACAGGGAGGCGGAGAGTGAGAGGTCGTCACGCCCTGAGCCGGATCCGCCTCCGAGGTGGAATGCCCACCTGGCCCCTACCCTGTTATGTTTATGTTGTGCGGTCGGAGTCCGCACCTTTGGGGGGGGGGGGTACTGTCACGCCCTGACTCAGGGGAAGCTTATATGTTGACTCAGGGTGTGTATATTCCTTGTTGTGCTTGTTCTATGTTATAGGATCTAGTAGGTCTAGATCTATGTTGGCCGGTGTGGTTCCCAATCAGAGGCAGCTTTCGCTCGTTGTCTCTGATTGGGGACCATACTTAGGCAGCCTATTGGCACTAGTGGGTTCTGGGATCTTGTTCTGTGTGAGGTTTGTTGTGTGTTACCTTTGGACGTTTTATTGTTTTGTCGTTGTTTATTAAGTTTAAATAAACATGTATGCACATCACGCTGCGCCTTGGTCTGACCCGTCTATGAACTAACGTGACATGGAGGGAGAAAAAGGGAGAGGGGAGATGGAGGGAGGAGGAGAGAGAGGGGAAGATGGAGGGAGGAGAGAGGGGGGAGAAGGAGGGAGGAGGAGAGAGGGGAAGATGGAGGGTGAATGAGAGGAGGTGATGGAGGGAGTATAAGAGAGAGGGGTATATGGAGGGAGAAGGTGAAACAGTGAGACAGGGTGCCAGGGAGGAATTTAGGCAGGGAGACAGGATGACAGGGAGAAATTTAAACAAGGAGACAGTCACACTGTGAGACAGGGAGTCAGTGAGACAGGGTGCCAGGGAGTCAGTGACACTGTAAGACAGGGAGTCAGTCACACTGTAAGACAGGGAGTCAGGGAGGAATTGAGACAGGGAGATACTACATTTACATTACAGTCATTTAGCAGACGTTCTTATCCAGAGCGACTTACAGTTAGTGAATACATTTTTTTATTTTTTTATACTGGCCCCCCTTGGGAATCAAACCCACAACCTTGGCGTTGCAAACGCCATGCTCTATCAACATCCCTGCCGGCCATTCCCTCCCCTACCCTGGACGACGCTGGGCCAATTGTGCGCCGCCCATGAGTCTCCCGGTCGCGGCCGGCTGCGACAGAGCCTGGATTCGAACCAGGATCTCTAGTGGCACAGTTAGCACTGCGATGCAGTGCCTTAGACCACTGCGCCACTCAGGAGTATGATATTGAGACAGTGTGACAGGGAGGAATTGAGACAGGGAGACAGGGAGACATTGAGACAGGGAAACAGTGAGGAATTGAGACAGGGAGACATTGAGACAGAGAGACAGGGAGGAATTGAGACAGGGAACATTGAGACAGGGAGACATTGAGACAGTGTGACAGTGAGGAATTGAGACAGGGAGACAGGGAGACAGGGAGACATTGAGACAGTGTGACAGGGAGGAATTGAGACAGGGAGACATTGAGACAGGGAGACAGTGAGGAATTGAGACAGGGAGACATTGAGACAGAGAGACAGGGAGGAATTGAGACAGGGAAACATTGAGACAGGGAGACATTGAGACAGTGTGACAGTGAGGAATTGAGACAGGGAGACAGGGAGACAGGGAGATATTGAGACAGTGTGACAGGGAGGAATTGAGACAGGGAGACATTGAGACAGGGAGACATTGAGACAGGGAGACATTGAGACAGTGTGACAGGGAGGATTGAGACAGGGAGACATTGAGACAGTGTGACAGGGAGGAATTGAGACAGTGAGACAGGGAGGAATTGAGACAGGGAGACATTGAGACAGGGAGACATTGAGACAGTGTGTTCTACAAATCTTTGGAGGGAGTTGAAAGTCCGTGTTGCCCAGCGACAGCCCCAAAACATCACTGCTCTAGAGGAGATCTGCATGGAGGAATGGGCCAAAATACCAGCAACAGTGTGTGAAAACCTTGTGAAGACTTACAGAAAACGTTTGACCTGTGTCATTGCCAACAAAGGGTATATAACAAAGTATTGAGAAACTTTTGTTATTGACCAAATACTTATTTTCCACCATAATTTGCAAATAAATTCATTAAAAATCCTACAATGTGATTTTCTGGAGAAAAAAATTCTCATTTTGTCTGTCATAGTTGACGTGTACCTATGATGAAAATTACAGGCCTCTCTCATCTTTTTAAGTGGGAGAACTTGCACAATTGGTGGCTGACTAAATACTTTTTTTCCCCACTGTATGTGGTGTTAGAGAGTTCTCTATCTATCTCTAGTTAGACTGTTCTCTATCTCTACTTAGATTGTCCTCTCTTTCTCTAGTAAGACTGTTCTCTCTATATATCTAGTTAGACTATTCTCTCTCTATCTGTACTTGGATTGTCCTCTCTATTACATTTTACATTTACGTCATTTAGCAGACGCTCTTATCCAGAGCGACTTACAAATTGGTGCATTCACCTTATAGCCAGTGGGATAACAACTTTAAAATATGTTTTTTTTTTTTTTGGGGGGGGGGGTAAGGGGGGGGGTAGAAGGATTACTTTATCCTATCCCAGGTATTCCTTAAAGAGGTGGGGTTTCAAATGTCTCCGGAAGGTGGTGAGTGACTCCGCTGTCCTGGCGTCGTGAGGGAGCTTGTTCCACCATTGGGGTGCCAGAGCAGCGAACAGTTTTGACTGGGCTGAGCGGGAACTGTGCTTCCACAGAGGTAGGGGGGCCAGCAGGCCAGAGGTGGATGAACGCAATGCCCTCGTTTGGGTGTAGGGACTGATCAGAGCCTGAAGGTACGGAGGTGCCGTTCCCCTCACAGCTCCGTAGGCAAGCACCATGGTCTTGTAGCAGATTCGAGCTTCAACTGGAAGCCAGTGGAGTGTGCGGAGGAGCGGGGTGACGTGAGAGAACTTGGGAAGGTTGAACACCAGACGAGCTGCGGCATTCTGGATGAGTTGTAGGGGTTTAATGGCACAGGCAGGGAGCCCAGCCAACAGCGAGTTGCAGTAATCCAGACGGGAGATGACAAGTGCCTGGATTAGGACCTGTGCCGCTTCCTGTATAAGGCAGGGTCGTACTCTCCAAATGTTGTAGAGCATGAACCTGCAGGATCGGGTCACCGCCTTGATGTTAGCGGAGAACGACAGGGTGTTGTCCAGGGTCACGCCAAGGCTCTTAGCTCTAGTTAGATTTTCCTCTCTATCTATCTCTAGTTAGATTGTTCTCTCTATAGCTCTACTTAGGTTGTCCTCTCTGTATATCTCTTGTTATACTGTTCTCTCTCTATCTCTACTTAGATTGTCCTCTTTTTTTCTAGTAAGACAGTTTTCTCTCTATCTCTAGTAAGACTGTTCTCTCTATATCTCTACTTAGAGTGTCCTCCTCTTATCTATCTCTAATTAGACTGTTCTCTATCTCTAGTTAAATTGTTCTCTCTCTATCTCTACTTAGATTGTCCTCTCTGTCTTTCTCTAGTTAGACTGTTCTCTATCTCTTATTAGACTGTTCTCTCTCTATCTTTAGATAAACTGTTCTCTCTCTATCTTTAGATAAACTGTTCTCTCTCTATCTTTAGATAAACTGTTCTCTCTCTATCTTTAGATAAACTGTTCTCTCTCTATCTTTAGATAAACTGTTCTCTCTCTATCTTTAGATAAACTGTTCTCTCTCTATCTTTAGATAAACTGTTCTCTCTCTATCTTTAGATAAACTGTTCTCTCTCTATCTTTAGATAAACTGTTCTCTCTCTATCTTTAGATAAACTGTTCTCTCTCTATCTTTAGATAAACTGTTCTCTCTCTATCTTTAGATAAACTGTTCTCTCTCTATCTTTAGATAAACTGTTCTCTCTCTATCTTTAGATAAACTGTTCTCTCTCTATCTTTAGATAAACTGTTCTCTCTCTATCTTTAGATAAACTGTTCTCTCTCTATCTTTAGATAAACTGTTCTCTCTCTATCTTTAGATAAACTGTTCTCTCTCTATCTTTAGATAAACTGTTCTCTCTCTATCTTTAGATAAACTGTTCTCTCTCTATCTTTAGATAAACTGTTCTCTCTCTATCTTTAGATAAACTGTTCTCTCTCTATCTTTAGATAAACTGTTCTCTCTCTATCTTTAGATAAACTGTTCTCTCTCTATCTTTAGATAAACTGTTCTCTCTCTATCTTTAGATAAACTGTTCTCTCTCTATCTTTAGATAAACTGTTCTCTCTCTATCTTTAGATAAACTGTTCTCTCTCTATCTTTAGATAAACTGTTCTCTCTCTATCTTTAGATAAACTGTTCTCTCTCTATCTTTAGATAAACTGTTCTCTCTCT
>CM062505.1:765107-864300 GCA_031479575.1 Coregonus ussuriensis | reverse complement strand
TTAGGGGCTTCATAGCAAAGGGGGTGAATACATATGCACACACCACTTTTCAGTTATTAATTTTTAAAGAATTATTTGAAGTAATTTTTTTCATTTCACTTCACCAATTTGGACTATTTTGTGTATGTCCATTACATGACATCCAAATAAAAATCAATTTAAAATACAGGTTGTAATGCAACAAAATAGGAAAAACGCCAAGGGGGATGAATACTTTTGCAAGGCACTGTATATATTTCTCTATCTAGACTGTTATCTCTGTCTATCTCCAGTTAGACTTTTTTCTCTTTACCTCTTGTTAGATTGTGCTCTCTCTCTCTCTCTCTCTCTCTCTCTCTCTCTCTCTCTCTCTCTCTCTCTCTCTCTCTCTCTCTCTCTCTCTCTCTCTCTGTCTCTCTCTCTCTCTCTCTCTCTCTGTCTCTCTCTCTCTCTCTCTCTCTCTCTCTCTGTCTCTCTCTCTCTCTCTCTCTCTCTCTCTCTCTCTCTCTCTCTCTCTCTCTCTCTCTCTCTCTCTCTCTCTCTCTCTCTCTCTCTCTCTCTCTCTCTCTCTCTCTCTCTAGATAGAGAGAAAACAGTCTAACTAGAGATAGAGTGAGAACAGTCTATGATCTCTATCTTTGAATCTCATCTCAGAACAGCTCCCCTCAGAACAGAACACCAGCAGTATGATCTCTATTATTGAATCTCTTTATCTTCTCCCTGATAATACCTTGTTAGTTACTTTTGATGTTGAGTCGTTATACACAAATTTTCCACACGAGGGCGGTATTGTAGCTGTGGAACTTTTTCTTCTGCAACGTGACTCTAATGAACTACCTTCCAGTGCACGCATTATAACATTGGCTGAAATAGTACTCACACACAACTGCTTCATGTTTCTAAATGATTCCTTTATTCAGACGAAGGGTACAGCTATGGGATCCCATATGGTTCCTAACTATGCTAATTTGTATGTGGGTTACATAGAGAAACAGTCCATTTTCAATCCTCTCAAAAACGTTTTCTTGCCTAACATTATTAATTGGAAACGGTACATTGATTATGTTTTTGTTCTATGGAGGGGGGTTACAAAACAGCTCCAGGCATTCCATGCTTTTCTTAACTCTTGTTCTGAGCACATGAGATTTACTATGCAATCTGACACGTCAAATTAGTTTCCTTGATCTTCTGATTTAGTGTGAGGATAATGTACTATACACTGATCTTTACAGGAAAGATCCCTACAGCCAATTCTGTTGAATCAAAATAATTTGAAAAAAACAATAATATTTCGACAGAAAATTCAAGGACACTATATAAACTAGTGACCCGCAGTGTTTGTCGCTATACCCTGATGAAGACAGCTTGTCTGTCGAAATCGTTGGTTATTAAATTATTGCATCTGAGCTCCTAGAGTGTGCGGCTCTCCTTTTCTTTTTCAAGGTTCATTAGAGTTGAGAGATTAACTCTGCTGCAGAGGATAAGTTCATTAGAGTTAACAGCCTCAGAAATTGCAGCCCAAATAACTGCTTCACAGAGTTCAAGTAACAGACACATCTCTACATCAACTGTTCTCTCCAGTTAGACTGTTCTCTCTATATATCTATTGCTAGACCCTCCTCTCTATCTATCTAAAGTTAGACTGTTCCCTCTCTCTCTATCTCTAGTTACTGTTCCCTCTTTCTCTATCTCTAGTTAGACTGTTCTCTCTACCTCTAGTTAGACTGTTCTCTATCTATCTCTAGTTAGACTGTTCTCTATCTATCTCTAGTTAGACTGTTCTCTCTATATATCTCTAATTAGGCTTTTCTCTATATATATCTGTAATTAGACTTTTCTCTCTAGCTCTTTATCTCTTGTTAGATTGTTCACTCTCTCTCTCTCTCTCTAGTTAGACTGTTATCTCTCGCTCTATAAATGTATATAATATATATATTAATATATACATAAAATATATATAGTTAGACTGTTATCTCTCGCTCTATAAATGTATATAATATATATATTAATATATACATAAAATATATATAGTTAGACTGTTATCTCTCGCTCTATAAATGTATATAATATATATAGACATACAGTTTATATAGTTAGACTGTTATCTCTCCTCTATAAATGTATATAATATATATATTAATATATACATAAAATATATATAGTTAGACTGTTATCTCTCCTCTATAAATGTATATAATATATATAGACATACAGTATATATAGTTAGACTGTTATCTCTCGCTCTATAAATGTATATAATATATATAGACATACAGTATATATAGTTAGACTGTTATCTCTCGCTCTATAAATGTATATAATATATATATTAATATATACATAAAATATATATAGTTAGACTGTTATCTCTCGCTCTATAAATGTATATAATATATATATTAATATATACATAAAATATATATAGTTAGACTGTTATCTCTCCTCTATAAATGTATATAATATATATAGACATACAGTATATATAGTTAGACTGTTATCTCTCGCTCTATAAATGTATATAATATATATATTAATATATACATAAAATATATATAGTTAGACTGTTATCTCTCGCTCTATAAATGTATATAATATATATAGACATACAGTATATATAGTTAGACTGTTATCTCTCCTCTATAAATGTATATAATATATATATTAATATATACATAAAATATATATAGTTAGACTGTTATCTCTCCTCTATAAATGTACATAATATATATATACTGGGGCTCCTGAGTGGCGCAGTGGTCTAAGGCGCTGCATCGCAGTGCTAACTGTGCCTCTAGAGATCCTGGTTCGCATCCAGGCTCTGTCGCAGCCGGCCGCGACCGGGAGACTCATGGGCAGCGCACAATTGGCCGAGCGTTGTCCAGGGTAGGGGAGGGAATGGCCGGCAGGGATGTAGCTCAGTTGATAGAGCATGGCGTTTGCAACGCCAGGGTTGTGGGTTCGATTCCCACGGGGGGCCAGTATAAAAAAAATATGTATTCACTAACTGTAAGTCGCTCTGGATAAGAGCGTCTGCTAAATGACTAAAATGTAAATGTAATGTAAATGATTTACATACAGTATATATAGTTAGACTGTTCTTACTCTCGATTACTAGTTAGACTGTTCTCTCTGTATCTCTAGTTATTCTGTTCTCTCTATCTCTATTGTAGACTGTTCTGTCTATCTGTAGTATGACTGTTTTCTCTCTATCTCGTGTTATACTGTTCTCTCTCTATCTCTAGTAAGACTGTGAGCTGTTCTCTCTCTATCTCTGGTTAGACTGTTCTCTCTATCTGTAGTATGACTGTTCTCTCTCTATCAATAGTTAAACTGTTCTCTCTCTGTATAATTTAGACTGTTCTCTCTCTCTAGATATACTGTTCTCTCTCTCTATCTCAATTTTAGACTGTTCTCTCTATCTCTAGTAAGACTGTTCTCTCTATATCTCTAGTCATACTGTTCTCTCTTTATCTCTAGTTATTTGTTCTCTCTCTATCTCTATTTCAATTGTTTTCTCTCCATCTCTAGTTAGACAGTTCCTTCTATCTTTCTCTAGTTAGACTGCTATCTCTGTCTATCTCTAGTTAAACTGTTCTCTCTCTCACACTAGTTATACTGTTTTCTCTCTCTTGCTAGTTAGACTGTTCTCTCTCTATCTAGTTAGACCGTTCTCTCTATTTTTCTTCTTAGACTCTTCTCTGTATCTATCTATAGCTAGACTGTTCTCTCTCTATATAATTTAGACTGCTCTCTCTCTCTAGATATACTGTTCTCTCTCTCTATCTCTATTTTAGAATGTTCTCTCTATCTCTAGTAAGACTGTTCTCTCTCTATCTCTGGTTATACTGTTCTCTCTCTCTCTCTATCTTTATTTTAGACTGTTCTCTCTATCTCTAGTAAGACTGTTCTCTCTCTATTTTTAGTTTTACTGTTTTCTCTCTATCTCCAGTTAGACTGTTCTCGCTCTCTCTAGCTCTGTTTTAGACTGTTCTCTCTATCTCCAGTAAGACTGTTCTCTCTATCTCCAGTAAGACTGTTCTCTCTCTATCTCTGGTTAGACTGTTCTCTCTCTCTCTCTATCTTTATTTTAGACTGTTCTCTCTCTAGTTAGACTGTTCTCTCTCTATCTCTGGTTAGACTGTTCTCTCTCTATTTTTAGTTATACTGTTCTCTCTCTATCTCTAGTTAGACTGTTCTCTCTCTATCTCTAGTTAGACTGTTCTCTCTCTCTCTCTAGTTAGACTGTTCTCTATCTATCTCTAGTTAGACTGTTCTCTATCTATCTCTAGTTAGACTGTTCTCTCTCTATCTCTAGCTAGACTGTTCTCTCTATATTTCTAGTTAGACAGTGCTCTCTTTCTATTGTTAAACTGTTCTCTCTCTCTATCTCTAGTTAGATGGTTCTACCTCTCTCTATATCTCTACTTAGACTGTTCTCTCTAGGTTTTTATCTCTAGTTAGACAGTTCTCTCTCTATCTCTAGTTAGACTGTTCTCTCTCTCTATCTAGTTAGACTGTTCTCTATCTATCTCTAGTTAGACTGTTCTCTATCTATCTCTAGCTAGACTGTTCTCTCTCTATCTCTAGTTAGACTGTTCTCTCTCAATCTCTAGTTAGACTGTTCTCTCTCTATCTCTAGTAAGACTGTGAGCTGTTCTCTCTCTATCTAATTTAGACTGTTCTCTCTATCTCCAGTTATACTGTTCTCTCTCTCTATCTAATTGAGACTGAGGGGAGAAAAACAGATGAGAATAAAACAGCTAGTAGTAAACAGTCACCTATAACCCCAGATTATGTCTGCTGCACATGGACACACACACCACACACAGGCTGTAACACCCATTTATTAAGTGTAGGGCTCCTGGAGTAAAGGTGTGTGTGTGTGTGTGTGTGTGTGTGTGTGTGTGTGTGTGTGTGTGTGTGTGTGTGTGTGTGTGTGTGAGAGAGAGAGAGAGAGAGAGAGAGAGAGAGAGAGAGAGAGAGAGAGAGAGAGAGAGAGAGAGAGAGAGAGAGAGAGAGAGAGAGAGAGAGAGAGAGAGAGAGAGAGAGAGAGAGAGAGAGAGAGAGAGTATACGTGTGTGTACGTGTTTGTGTGTGTGTGTATGTGTAGGGGGGTAATTACGGTGTAGGGTGTCTCTGGCTGTGACCTAGGAGCATCCACTAACCACCGGAGAGAGAGACAGAGAGAGAGAGAGAGAGAGAGAGAGAGAGAGAGAGAGAGAGAGAGAGAGAGAGAGAGAGAGAGAGAGAGAGAGAGAGAGAGAGAGAGAGAGCGAGAGAGAGAGAGAGCGAGAGAGAGAGAGGAGCCAGTTGACAGAGAGAGAGAGAGGGGCCAGTTGACAGAGAGAGAGAGAGGGGCCAGTTGACAGAGAGAGAGAGACAGAGCGCTTCATTGGGGAGAGCTGCACCTGATAAAGAGGGGAGGAGAAGAACAGAGGAGGAGGAGAAGAGATTGGAATTGGAAGCGAGGGATATTTACCTGCTGGAACTAAGAACCTCTCACCTGTAGATGAGAAGAACAGCTCTCTGTCCTGGAGCAGCCTCCCTCACTCCTTCATCCCTCCATCTCCTCTTCCTGATGGGTGTCTGGGTCTGAGAGAGGAATGTCTGTGTGTGTATAGGACTGGTACACATACATGGGAGTATTTATGTACTGGTGGTGTGTGAGGCAGCCTGGTGGTGTGTGAGGCAGCCTGGTGGTGTGTGAGGCAGCCTGGTGGTGTGTGAGGCAGCCTGGTGGTGTGTGAGGCAGCCTGGTGGTGTGTGAGGCAGCCTGGTGGTGTGTGAGGCAGCCTGGTGGTGTGTGAGGCAGCCTGGTGTGTGTGTGTTTATGGTTGTGAGTGAGTGTGCGTGCGTGTCTGTGTGTACGGTTGTGTGTGTGTGTGGGAGTGTATATGAGCGTATATGAGCTTATGTACGGGCCCTGATGCCAGCAGCAACGAAGGCAGAGTGTGTGGAGGGTGGAGGTGTGGTGGGTGAGGGGGAGTGTGGTGGCATTGTGCGCCAGTTGGCTTCTGGGCTGGGTAGAGAGCGGCATGCCCACCCATGTCTGAAGGTCCCCAGGGAGCTTCTGAGGAGCTTCCCTCACTCCAAACGGGTGGGCTCCTATCTGGTGGGGAAGATGATCAACAAGGGCTCCTTCGCTAAGGTCATGGAGGGGTTACACATCAGCACAGGAGAGAAGGTAAGAGGACTCTGACCTCTAGGCTGTGTATATGACCTGGTCTCCATAGCGATGGCCTCCGATCTATTTTCCTGCTTCAGAGTCTTGTTCATTTTAAACTACCCTCTATTACAGCTATTTAGTTCCCCTCAGCTATATCTGGAGGTTTGGTTTCTACCTGTATTGACTGTGCTGTACTGTGTTATATTGACAGTGTTGTAATGACTGTATTGTTTGAATATGTTGTGTTGACTGTGTTGTATTGAATGTGTTGTGTTAACTGTATTGTATTGTGTTGTAGTGACTGTTATGTTGAATGTGTTGTATTAACTGTATTGTTTTGACGTTGTTGTATTGACTGTGTTGTATTGACTGTGTTGTATTGCTGTATTGTTTTGACTGTGTCGTATTGACTGTTTTGTATTGACTATGTTGTATTGACTGTGTTGTATTGGCTGTGTTGTATTTAATGTGTTGTATTGACAGTGTTGCATTGGCTGTGTTGTATTTAATGTGTTGTATTGACTGTGTTGCATTGGCTGTGTTGTATTTAATGTGTTGTATTGACTGTGTTGCATTGGCTGTGTTGTATTGATGGTGATGTATTAACTGAGTTGTAATGACATTGTTGGATTACTGTGTTGTTTTGACTGTGTTGTATTGATTGTGTTGTACTGCATTTGTTGTGTTGACCTTGTTGTATTGAATGGGTTGTGTTAACTGTGTTGTATTGTGTTGCAGTGACTGCGTTGTATTGACTGTATCGTATTAACTGTGTTGTTTTGAATGTGTTGTATTGATTGCACTGTATTGTGTTGTATTGACTGTGTTTTATCGACTGGTCTATATTGTGTTAACTGTGTTGTATTGTGTTGTATTGGCTGTGCTGTATTGTATTGCATTGGCTGTGTTGTATTGCCTGTGGTGTGTTAACTGTGTAGTATTGGCTGTGTTGTATTGCCTGTGGTGTGTTAACTGTGTAGTATTGACTGTGTTGTATTGGCTGTGTTATATTGACTGTGTTGTATTTCATTGTATTGTTTTGTATTAACTGTGTTGTAGTGACTGTGTTGTTTTTCCTGTACTGTATTGGTTGTGTTGTACTGATTTCATTGTACTGTGTTGTACTGACTGTGTTAATGTTTTGTGTTGTATTAACTGTGTTGTACTGTGTTGTATTAACTGTGTTGTGCTGACTATGTTGTATTGCCTGTGTTGTATTAACTGTGTTTTATTGGCTGTGTAGTACTGTGTTGTATTAGCTGTGTTGTATTGACTGTGTTGTATTTACTGTGTTGTAATGTGTTGCATTAACTGTGTTGTATTAACTGTGTTGTACTGACTATGTTGTATTGCCTGTGTTGTATTAACTGTGTTTTATTGGCTGTGTTGTATTGACATAGTTGTATTGATGGTGATGTATTAATTGTGTTGTATTCGCTGTGTTGTATTGACTGTTGTGTGTTGACTTGTATTGGGTGTGTTGTATTGACTGTGCTGTATTGGTTTTGCTCTGTTAACTGCTTTTTGTATTCAAATAAAATTAAATAGGGTTGGTCACATGCGCCAAATACAACAGGTGTAGACTTTACAGTGAAATGCTGACTGACAAGTCCATTACCAACAAGTGCAGAGTTAAATGTAAGACAAATATTTGATAGATAAAAAATGAAATTAGTAACACAATAAAAACGCTAACGAGGCTATATACAGGAAGTACCAGTACTGAGTCAATGTACAGGGGTACGAGGTAGTTGAGGTAATTGAGGTAGTACATTATGTATTGTACATGTGGGTAGGGGTAAAAGTGACTAGGCAATCAGGATGTATAATAAACAGAGCAGCAGCAGTATGTGAAGTGTGATAGTATGTCTAGGTGTGAGTGTGCATAGAACCAGTGCAAGGGAGTCAGTGCAAAACAATTCAGATAAATTAATAAATAATAAAGGGTGTTAATGTAAATAGTCCGGGTAGCTATTTGATTAACTGTTCAGCAGTCTTATGGTTTGGGGGTAAACGCTGTTCAGGTGACTTTTGGTCCCAGACTTGGTGCTCCAGTACCGCTTGCCGTGCAGTAGCAGAGAGAACAGTCTATGACTAGGGAGGCTGGAGTCTTTGGCAATTTTTAGGGTCTTCCTCTGACACCGCCTGGTATAGAGGTCCTGGATGGCAGGAAGCTTGGCCGCAGTGATGTACTGGGCCATACACACTACCCTCTGTAGCGCCTTGCGGTTATATTCTGAGAAGTTGCCATACCAAGCGATGATGCAGCCAGTCAAGATGCTCTAAATGATGCAGCTGTAGAACTTTTTGAGGGCCCATGCCAAATCAGTACAATAGAGATTGCGTCATCTGTGGATCTGTTGGGGCGGTATGCGAATTGGAGTGGGTCCAGGGTTTCTGGGATGACCATTTCATGGCTACAGATGTGAGTGCTACGGGGTCATTTAGTCATTTAGACAGGACATCTTGGCGTTCTTGGGCACAGGGACTATGGTGGTCTGCTTGAAACATGTAGGTATTGCATACTGGTTCAGAGAGAGGTTGAAAATGTCAGTGATGACACTTGCCAGCTGGTCAGAGCATGCTCTGAGTACACGTCCTGTTAATCTGTCTGGCCCTGTAGCCTTGTGAATGTTGAACTGTTTAAAGGTCTTACTCACAACGGCTATGGAGAGTGTAATCATACAGTCGTCCGGAACCACTGGTGCTCTCACGCATGGTTCAGTGTTGCTTGCCTCAAAGCGAGCATAGAAGGCCTTTAGTTATTTTGGTAGGCGTCACTGGGCAGCTCTCAGCTGGGTTTCCCTTTGTAATCCGTGATAGTTTGCAAGCCCTGCCACATCCGACAAGTGTTAGAGCCAGTGTAGTAGGATTCGATATTAGTCCTGTATTGACACTTTGTCTGTTTGATGGTCGTCGGAGGGCATAGCAGGATTGAAGTGTCCGGATTAGTGTCCTGCTCCTTGAAAGCAGCAGCTTTAGCCTTTGGCTCAGCGCGGATATTGCCTGTAATCCATGGCTTATGGATGGTCAATGTTGGGACAACGTCGTCGATGCACTTATTAATGAAGCCAGTGACTGATGTGGTAAACTCATCAATGTTATCGGATGAATTCTGGAACATATTCCAGTCTGTGCTAGCAAAACAGTCCTGTAGCTTAGCATCTGCTTCATCTGACCACTTTCATATTGAGCGAGTCACCGGTACTTCCTGTTATAGTTTTTCCTTGTAAGCAGGAATCAGGAGGATAGAACTATGGTCAGATTTGCCAAATGGAGGGCGAGGGAGAGCTTTGTGTTTACTATGTTGTATTGGCTGTGTTGTGTTAACAGTGTTGTATTGACTGTGTTGTATTGACTGTGTTGTATTGACTGTGTTGTATTGACAGTGTTGTGTTAACTGTGTTGTGTTAACTGTGTTGTATTGACTGTGTTGTATTGACTGTGTTGTATTGACAGTGTTGTGTTAACTGTGTTGTGTTAACTGTGTTGTATTGACTGTGTTGTATTGACTTTGTTGTATTGACTGTGTTGTATTGACTGTGTTGTGTTAGTTGAGTTGTGTTAACTGTGTTGTATTGGCTGTGTTGTGTTAACTGTGTTGTATTGACTGTGTTGTATAAACTGTGTTGTGTCTTTGTCAGGTGGCCATCAAGGTGATTGATAAGAAGAAGGCGAGGCAGGACTCATACGTTCTAAAGAATATGAAGAGAGAACCTCGTATTCACCAGATGGTCAGACATCCTCATATAGTAGTTCTACTGGAGGTAAGATAGACACACCACACACACACACACACACACACACACACACACACACACACACACACACACACACACACACACACACACACACACACACACACACACACGCACACACGCACACACACAGCCATGCAGACACACACAGTATCTCACTCTCTCCCACCTCCCTCTCTCACAGTCTCTCACTCTCTCCCACCTCCCTCTCTCACAGTCTCTCACTCTCTCCCCCTCCCTCTCTCACACTCTCTCCCCCTCCCTCTCTCACAGTCTCTCACTCTCTCCCCCTCCCTCTCTCACAGTCTCTCACTCTCTCCCCCTCCCTCTCTCACAGTCTCGCACTCTCTCCCACCTCCCTCTCTCACAGTCTCTCACTCTCTCCCACCTCCCTCTCACACAGTCTCTCACTCTCTCCCCCTCCCTCTCTCACAGTCTCTCACTCTCTCCCCCTCCCTCTCCCTCTCTCACAGTCTCTCACTCTCTCCCCCTCCCTCTCTCACAGTCTCTCACTCTCTCCCACCTCCCTCTCTCACAGTCTCTCACTCTCTCCCACCTCCCTCTCTCACAGTCTCTCACTCTCTCCCCCTCCCTCTCTCACAGTCTCTCACTCTCTCACTCTCTCCCCCTCCCTCTCTCACAGTCTCTCCCTCTCTCCCCCTCCCTCTCTAAAAGTATCTCACTCTCTCCCACCTCCCTCTCTCACAGTCTCTCCCGCTCTCCCCCTCCCTCTCTAAAAGTATCTCACTCTCTCCCACCTCCCTCTCTCACAGTCTCTCACTCTCTCCCACCTCCCTCTCTCACAGTCTCTCACTCTCTCCCCCTCCCTCTCTCACAGTCTCTCACAGTCTCTCACAGTCTCTCACTCTCTCCCCCTGTCCCAGACCCTGGAGACAGAGAACAGTTACTACATGGTGATGGAGCTGTGTGCTGGAGGAGATCTGATGGACCGGATCTGTGAGAAGAAACGCCTGGAGGAGAGAGAAGTCAAACGGTACACACGACAGATCCTCTCAGCTGTGGACCACCTGCACCTACACGGCATCATACACAGGTCAGTGCACACACAAACGCAACACATAGCCGTGTAACCAAACCAAATGATCTGTTCCAACTACTGTAGGCAACACATAGCCGTGTAACCAAACCAAATGATCTGTTCCAACTACTGTAGGCAACACATAGCCGTGTAACCAAACCAAATGATCTGTTCCAACTACTGTAGGCAACACATAGCCGTGTAACCAAACCAAATGATCTGTTCCAACTACTGTAGGCAACACATAGCCGTGTAACCAAACCAAATTATCTGTTCCAACTACTGTAGGCAACACATAGCCGTGTAACCAAACCAAATGATCTGTTCCAACTACTGTAGGCAACACATAGCCGTGTAACCAAACCAAATGATCTGTTCCAACTACTGTAGGCAACACATAGCCGTGTAACCAAACCAAATGATCTGTTCCAACTACTGTAGGCAACACATAGCCGTGTAACCAAACCAAATGATCTGTTCCAACTACTGTAGGCAACACATAGCCGTGTAACCAAACCAAATGATCTGTTCCAACTACTGTAGGCAACACATAGCCGTGTAACCAAACCAAATTATCTGTTCCAACTACTGTAGGCAACACATAGCCGTGTAACCAAACCAAATGATCTGTTCCAACTACTGTAGGCAACACATAGCCGTGTAACCAAACCAAATGATCTGTTCCAACTACTGTAGGCAACACATAGCCGTGTAACCAAACCAAATGATCTGTTCCAACTACTGTAGGCAACACATAGCCGTGTAACCAAACCAAATGATCTGTTCCAACTACTGTAGGCAACACATAGCCGTGTAACCAAACCAAATGATCTGTTCCAACTACTGTAGGCAACACATAGCCGTGTAACCAAACCAAATGATCTGTTCCAACTACTGTAGGCAACACATAGCCGTGTAACCAAACCAAATGATCTGTTCCAACTACTGTAGGCAACACATAGCCGTGTAACCAAACCAAATGATCTGTTCCAACTACTGTAGGCAACACATAGCCGTGTAACCAAACCAAATGATCTGTTCCAACTACTGTAGGCAACACATAGCCGTGTAACCAAACCAAATGATCTGTTCCAACTACTGTAGATTAAGTGTCTAGTTCAGTAATGTAGGAGATTTGCATCATCTAGGCCACCCTGTTGGTTTGTTGTAAAGGGAGCCAGAGAGGAAGGTGTGGTGCTGGTTAACCACCTAACTCTAACACAGACACAAGCACCCACACACATGCACAATGACACACACACACAGGACCCACGCACCTACACACCCACACACATGCACAATGACACACCCACACGCTCACACACACAACTGCAATGTGCACACAACACAACATAAAGTACCGCACCTAACACCTACAGTTTCTAAACCTGAGGGTCCTGCTCTCTCTCTCTCTCTCTGTCTCTCTCTCTCTCTCTCTCTCTCTCTCTCTCTCTCTCTCTCTCTCTCTCTCTCTCTCTCTCTCTCTCTCTCTCTCTCTCTCTCGCTCGCTCTCTCTCTCTCTCTGTCTCTCTCTCTCTGTCTCTCTCTCTCTGTCTCTCTCTCTCTCTCTCTGTCTCTCTCTCTCTTTCTCTCTCTCTGCTCTCTCTCTGCTCTCTCTCTCTCTCTGCTCTCTCTGTCTCTCTCTCTGCTCTCTCTCTGCTCTCTCTGTCTCTCTCTCTCTCTCTCTCTCTTTCTCTCTCTCTGCTCTCTCTCTCTCTCTCTCTCTCTCTCTCTCTCTCTCTCTCTCTCTCTCTCTCTCTCTCTCTCTCTCTCTCTCTCTCTCTCTCTCTCTCTCTCTCTGCTCTCTCTCTGCTCTCTCTCTCTCTCTCTCTCTCTCTCTCTCTCTCTCTCTCTCTCTCTCTCGCTCTCTCTCTCTCTCTCTCTCTCCCTGTGAGCGGTTATCAGGCGTAGCACCATGTAATGGTAGAGTTAGAGACATATTCCTGTAACAAGGCCAGGTTCTAGGGCCTCTTGGTCTCCTGACTGCAGCTCTGGAGTGGTACAGTACTACAGATTGGTTGATTCACTGTGTGTTTTACTTTGTCTGCAGGGATCTGAAGATTGAGAACTTCCTCCTGGATGAACACAACAACATCAAGATTGTTGGTACGTTTGGATCTGTCTAGACATGCATTATACTGCATATGTACCCAGGCTGAACCCTAAAGTAAGAGGTGAAGTGTGATATTTGGCCTTTGAAAAGGTCCCCGTCCTCGGCGCTCACAAAAAAAAAAGAATAACAGCTGCCCAGCACTGGGATTGAACCAGAGCATGCATGCTTTTTAGACTTCTGCACCACAGTACAAAGGCAAGAAGGTAGAGGCAATACGTCACGCCAAGCAGCCACAACTGGCAGTAAGAGTGTCCATGATTGAGTCTTTGAATGAAGAGATGGAGATAAAACGGTCCAGTTTGAGTGTTTTTTGCAGCTCGTTCCAGACGCTAGCTGCAGCGAACTGGAAAGAGGAGCGGCGCGGGGATATGTGTGCTTTGGGGACCTAGGGTAGGATGGTCATCTGAATCAGGGTTAGTTTGGCAGCTGGGGTGAAAGAGGAGCGGCGCGGGGATATGTGTGCTTTGGGGACCTAGGGTAGGATGGTCATCTGAATCAGGGTTAGTTTGGCAGCTGGGGTGAAAGAGGAGCGACGCGGGGATATGTGTGCTTTGGGGACCTAGGGTAGGATGGTCATCTGAATCAGGGTTAGTTTGGCAGCTGGGGTGAAAGAGGAGCGACGCGGGGACGTGTGCTTTGGGGACCTAGGGTAGGATGGTCATCTGAATCAGCATTAGTTTGGCAGCTGGGGTGAAAGAGGAGCGACGCGGGGATGTGTGCTTTGGGGACCTAGGGTAGGATGGTCATCTGAATCAGGGTTAGTTTGGCAGCTGGGGTGAAAGAGGAGCGACGCGGGGATATGTGTGCTTTGGGGACCTAGGGTAGGATGGTCATCTGAATCAGGGTTAGTTTGGCAGCTGGGGTGAAAGAGGAGCGACGCGGGGATATGTGTGCTTTGGGGACCTAGGGTAGGATGGTCATCTGAATCAGGGTTAGTTTGGCAGCTGGGGTGAAAGAGGAGTGACGCGGGGATATGTGTGCTTTGGGGACCTAGGGTAGGATGGTCATCTGAATCAGGGTTAGTTTGGCAGCTGGGGTGAAAGAGGAGCGACGCGGGGATGTGTGCTTTGGGGACCTAGGGTAGGATGGTCATCTGAATCAGGGTTAGTTTGGCAGCTGGGGTGAAAGAGGAGCGACGCGGGGATGTGTGCTTTGGGGACCTAGGGTAGGATGGTCATCTGAATCAGGGTTAGTTTGGCAGCTGGGGTGAAAGAGGAGCGACGCGGGGATATGTGTGCTTTGGGGACCTAGGGTAGGATGGTCATCTGAATCAGGGTTAGTTTGGCAGCTGGGGTGAAAGAGGAGCGACGCGGGGATATGTGTGCTTTGGGGACCTAGGGTAGGATGGTCATCTGAATCAGGGTTAGTTTGGCAGCTGGGGTGAAAGAGGAGCGACGCGGGGAAATGTGTGCTTTGGGGACCTAGAGTAGAATGGTCATCTGAATCAGGGTTAGTTTGGCAGCTGGGGTGAAAGAGGAGCGACGCGGGGATATGTGTGCTTTGGGGACCTAGGGTAGGATGGTCATCTGAATCAGGGTTAGTTTGGCAGCTGGGGTGAAAGAGGAGCGACGCGGGGATATGTGTGCTTTGGGGACCTAGGGTAGGATGGTCATCTGAATCAGGGTTAGTTTGGCAGCTGGGGTGAAAGAGGAGCGACGCGGAGATGTGTGCTTTGGGGACCTAGGGTAGGATGGTCATCTGAATCAGGGTTAGTTTGGCAGCTGGGGTGAAAGAGGAGCGACGCGGGGATGTGTGCTTTGGGGACCTAGGGTAGGATGGTCATCTGAATCAGGGTTAGTTTGGCAGCTGGGGTGAAAGAGGAGCGACGCAGGGATGTGTGCTTTGGGGACCTAGGGTAGGATGGTCATCTGAATCAGGGTTAGTTTGGCAGCTGGGGTGAAAGAGGAGCGACGCGGGGATATGTGTGCTTTGGGGACCTAGGGTAGGATGGTCATCTGAATCAGGGTTAGTTTGGCAGCTGGGGTGAAAGAGGAGCGACGCGGGGATATGTGTGCTTTGGGGACCTAGGGTAGGATGGTCATCTGAATCAGGGTTAGTTTGGCAGCTGGGGTGAAAGAGGAGCGACGCGGGGATGTGTGCTTTGGGGACCTAGGGTAGGATGGTCATCTGAATCAGGGTTAGTTTGGCAGCTGGGGTGAAAGAGGAGCGACGCGGGGATATGTGTGCTTTGGGGACCTAGGGTAGGATGGTCATCTGAATCAGGGTTAGTTTGGCAGCTGGGGTGAAAGAGGAGCGACGCGGGGATATGTGTGCTTTGGGGACCTAGGGTAGGATGGTCATCTGAATCAGGGTTAGTTTGGCAGCTGGGGTGAAAGAGGAGCGACGCGGGGATATGTGTGCTTTGGGGACCTAGGGTAGGATGGTCATCTGAATCAGGGTTAGTTTGGCAGCTGGGGTGAAAGAGGAGCGATTACGATAGAGGAAACCAAGTCTGATTTTAACCTTAGCCTGCAGCTTTGATATGTGCAGAGAGAAGGACAGTGTACCGTCTAGCCGTACTCCCAAGTACTTGTATGAGGTGACTACCTCAAGCTCAGAGGTAGTAATCACACCGGTGGGGAGAGGGGCATTCTTCTTACCAAACCACATGACCTTTGTTGTGGAGGTGTTCAGAACAAGGTTAAGGGCAGAGAAAGCTTGTTGGACACTAAGAAAGCTTTGATGTAGAGCGTTTAACACAAAACCCGGAGAGGTGCCAGCTGAGTATAAGACTGTATCATCTGCATATAAATGGATGAGAGAGCTTCCTACTGCCTGAGCTGTGTTGTTAATGTAAATTGAGAAGAGCGTGGGGCCTAGGATGGAGCCTTGGGGTACTCCCTTGGTGACAGGCAGTGGCTGAGACAGCAGATGTTCTGACTTTATACACTGCACTCTTTGAGAGAGGTAGTTAGCAAACCAGGCCAAAGACCCCTCAGAGACACCAATACTCCTTAGCCGGCCCACAAGAATGGAATGGTCTACCGTATCAAAAGCTTTGGCCAAGTCAATAAAAATAGCAGCACAACATTGCTTAGAATCAAGGGCAATGGTGACATCATTTAGGACCTTTAAGGTTGCAGTGACACATCCATAACCTGAGCAGAAACCAGATTGCATACCATAAAGATTATTGACATGTTTTTCCAACACTTTTGATAAACAGGGCAAAATAGAAATTGTCCTATAATAGTTAGGATTAGCTTGATCTCCCCCTTTAAATAAAGGACGTACCGTGGCTGCCTTCCAAGCAATGGGAACCTCCCCAGAGAGGAGAGACAGGTTAAAAAGGTCAGAGACAGGCTTGGTGATGATAGGGGCTGCGACCTTAAAGAAGAAAGGGTCTAAACCATCTGACTCAGATGTTTTTTTGGGGTCAAGTTTAAGGAGCTCCTTTAGCACCTCAGACTCAGCGACCACCTGGGAGAAACTTTGTAGTGGGGCAGGGGGAAAAGAGGGAGGAGCATCGGGGCTAGTCGCATTAGAAGGGCTGGGAGATGAGGAAATGTTGGACGGGCAAGGAGGCATGGCTGAGTCAAATAGGAATCCTGACTTAAAGAGCTCAGCCATATGCTCCTTGTCAGTAACAACCACATCATCAACATTAAGGGACATGGGCAGATTTACATAAGTATTCAGACTGTTTGCTATAAGACTCGAAATTGAGCTCAGGTGCAGCCTGTTTCCATTGATCATCTTCCAGATGTTTCTACAACTTGATTGGAGTCCACCTGTGGTAAATTCAATTGATTGGACATGATTTGGAAAGGCACACAACTGTCTATATAAGGTCCCACAGTTGACAGTGCATGTCAGAGCAAAAACCAAGCCATGACTTCGAAGGAATTGTCCGTAGAGCTCCGAGACAGGGTTGTGTCAAGGCACAGATCTGGGGATTGGTACCAAGAAATGTCTGCAACATTGAAGGTCTCCAAGAACACAGTGGCCTCCATCATTCTTAAATGGAAGATGTTTGGAACCACCAAGACTCTTTCTAGAGCTGGCTACCCAGCCAAACTGAGCAATCGGGAGAGAAGGGCCTTGGTCAGGGATGTGACCAAGAACCCGATGGTCAGTCTGACAGAGCTCCAGAGTTCCTCTGTGGAGATGGGAGAACCTTCCAGAAACACAACCACCTCTACAGCACTCCACAAATCAGGCCTTTTTTGGTAGAGTTGCCAGAAGAAGCCACTCCTCAGTAAAAGGCACATGACAGCGCGCTTGGAGTTTGCCAAAAGGCACCTGAAGGACTGTCAGACCATGAAAATCAAGATTTTCTGGTCTGATGAAACCAAGATTGAAATCTTTAGAAGGTCAGCATCCCGGAGTCGCCTCTTCACTGTTGACGTTGAGACTGATGTTTTGCGGGTACTATTTAATGAAGCTGCCAGTTGAGGACTTGTGAGGCGTCTGTTTCTCAAACCGGGGCTCCCATTCCTCTTTCTATTCTGGTTAGAGCCAGTTTGCGCTGTTCTGTGAAGGGAGTAGTACACAGCGTTGTACGAGATCTTCAGTTTCTTGGCAATTTCTCGCATGGAATAGCCTTCATTTCTCAGAACAAGAATAGACTGACGAGTTTCAGAAGAACGTTTTTTGTTTCTGGCTATTTTGAGCCTGTAATCGAACCCACAATTGCTGATGCTCCAGATACTCAACTAGTCTCAAGAAGGCCAGTTTTATTGCTTCTTTAATCAGCACAACAGTTTTCAGCTGTGCTAACATAATAGCAAAAGGGTTTTCTAATGATGAATTAGCCTTTTAAAATGACAAACTTGGATTAGCAAACACAACGTGCCATTGGAACACAGGACTGATGGTTGCTGATAATGGGCCTCTGTATGCCTATGTAGATATTCCATTAAAAATCAGCTGTTTCCAGCTACAATAGCCATTTACAACATGAACAATGTCTACACTGTATTTCTGATCAATTTGATGTTATTTTAATGGACAAAAGATTTGCTTTTCCTTTGAAAACAAGGACATTTCTAAGTGAACCAAACTTTTGAACGGTAGTGTATATATACAGTTGAAGTCGGAAGTTTACATACACCTTAGTCAAATACATTTAAACTCAGTTTTTCACAATTCCTGTCATTTAATCCTAGTAAAAATTATCCTGTCTTAGGTCAGTTAGGATCACCACTTTATTTTAAGAATGTGAAATGTCAGAATAATTGTAGAGAGAATGATTTATTTCAGCTTTTATTTCTTTCATCACATTCCCAGTGGGTCAGAAGTTTACATACACTCAATTAGTATTTGGTAGCATTGCCTTTAAATTGTTTAACTTGGGTCAAACATTTCGGGTAGCCTTCCACAAGCTTCCCACAATAAGTTGGGTGAATTTTGGCCCATTCCTCCTGACAGAGCTGGTGTAACTGAGTCAGGTTTGTAGGCCTCCTTGCTCGCACACGCTTTTTCAGTTCTGCCCACACATTTTCTATAGGATTGAGGTCAGGGCTTGTGATGGCCACTCCAATACTTTGACTTTGTTGTCCTTAAGCCATTTTGCCACAATTTTGGAAGTATGTTTGGGGTGATTGTCCATTTGGAAGACCCATTTGCGACCAAGTTTTAACTTCTTGACTGATGTCTTGAGATGTTGCTTCAATATATCTGCATAATTATCCTTCCTCATGATGCCATCTATTTTGTGAAGTGCACCAGTCCATCCTGCAGCAAAGCACCCCCACAGCATGATACTGCCACCCCACTGCTTCACGGTTGGGATGGTGTTCTTCGGCTTGCAAGCCTTCCCCTTTTTCCTACAAACATAACAATGGTCATTATGGGCAAACAGTTCTATTTTTGTTTCATCAGACCAGAGGACATTTCTCCAAAAAGTAAGATCTTTGTCCCCATGTGCAGTTGCAAACCGTAGTCTGGATTTTTCATGGTGGTTTTGGAGCAGTGGCTTCTTCAATTCTGAGTGGCCTTTCAGGTTATGTCGATATAGGACTCGTTTTACTGTGGATATAGGTACATTTGTACCTGTTTCCTCCAGCATCTTCACAAGGTCCTTTGCTGTTGTTCTGGGATTGATTAGCATTTTTCACAGTAGAGTACGTTCATCTCTAGGAGACAGAACGCGTTTCCTTCCTGAGCGGTATGACGGCTGCGTGGTCCCATGGTGTTTATACTTGCATACTATTGTTTGTACAGATGAATGTGGTACCTTTAGGCGTTTGGAAATTGCTCCCAAGATGAACCAGACTTGTGGAGGTCTACAATTATTTTTCTGAGGTCTTGGCTGATTTATTTTGATTTTCCCATGATGTCAAGCAAAGAGGCACTGAGTTTGAAGGTAGGCCTTGAAATACATCCACAGGTACACCTCCAATTGACTCAAATGATGTCAACTAGCCTATCAGAAGCTTCTAAAGCCATGACATCATTTTCTGGAATTTTCCAAGTTCTTTAAACGCACCGTCAACTTAGTGTATGTAAACCTCTGACCCACTGGAATTGTGATACAGTGAATTATAAGTGAAATAATCAATCTGTAAGCAATTGTTGGAAAAATTACTTGTCATGCACAAAGTAGATGTCCTAACCGACTTGCCAAAACTATAGTTTGTTACAAGAAATTGTGGAGTGGTTGAAAAACTAGTTTTAATGACTCCAACCTAAGTGTATGTAAACTTCCGACTTCAACTGTAAATATATATATATATATATACACACAATACCAGTCAAAAGATTGGACACACCTACTCATTCAAGGGTTTTTCTTTATTTTTACTATTTTGTAGAATAATAGTGAAGACATCAAAACTATGAAATAACATGCATGGAATCATGTAGTAACCAAAAAAGTGTTAAACAAATCAAAATATATTTTATATTTGAGATTCTTCAAATAGCTACCCTTTGCCTTGATGACAGCTTTGTACACTCTTGGCATTCTCTCAACCAGCTTCACCTGGAATGCTTTTCGAACAGTCTTGGAGGAGTTCCCACATATGCTGAGCACTTGTTGGCTGCTTTTCCTACACTCTGCCGTCCGACTCATCCCAAACCATCTCAATTTGGTTTTGGTCGGGGGATTGTGGAGGGCAGGTCAACTGATGCAGTACTCCATAGCCCTTACACAGCCTGGAGGTGTGTTAGGTCATTGTCCTGTTGGAAAATAATTGATAGTCCCACTAAGCCCAAACCAGATGGGATGAGGTGACTACCTCATGAAAATGGTTGAGAGAATGCCAAGCAAAGCTGTGATCAAGGCAAAGGGTGGCTATTTGAAAAATATCAAATACAGTGGGGAAAAAAAGTATTTTGTCAGCCACCAGTTGTGCAAGTTCTCCCACTTAAAAAGATGAGAGAGGCCTGTAATTTTCATCATAGGTACACGTCAACTATGACAGACAAATTGAGAAAAAAAATCCAGAAAATCACATTGTAGGATTTTTAATGAATTTATTTGCAAATTATGGTGGAAAATAAGTATTTGGTCAATAACAAAAGTTTCTCAATACTTTGTTATATACCCTTTGTTGGCAATGACACAGGTCAAACGTTTTCTGTAAGTATTCACAAGGTTTTCACACACTGTTGCTGGTATTTTGGCCCATTCCTCCATGCAGATCTCCTCTAGAGCAGTGATGTTTTGGGGCTGTCGCTGGACAACACGGACTTTCAACTCCCTCCAAAGATTTTCTATGGGGTTGAGATCTGGAGACTGGCTAGGCCACTCCAGGACCTTGAAATGCTTCTTACGAAGCCACTCCTTCGTTGCCCGGGTGGTGTGTTTGGGATCATTGTCATGCTGAAAGACCCAGCCACGTTTCATCTTCAATGCCTTTGCTGATGGAAGGAGGTTTTCACTCAAAATCTCATGATACATGGCCCCATTCATTCTTTCATTTACACGGATCAGTCGTCCTGGTACCTTTGCAGAAAAACAGCCCCAAAGCATGATGTTTCCACCCCCATGCTTCACAGTACGTATGGTTTTCTTTGGATGCAACTCAGCATTCTTTGTCCTCCAAACACGACGAGTTGAGTTTTTACCAAAAAGTTATATTTTGGTTTCATCTGACCATATGACATTCTCCCAATCCTCTTCTGGATCATCCAAATGCACTCTAGCAAACTTCAGACGGGCCTGGTCATGTACTGGCTTAAGCAGGGGGACACATCTGGCACTGCAGGATTTGAGTCCCTGGCGGCGTAGTGTGTTACTGATGGTAGGCTTTGTTACTTTGGTCCCAGCTCTCTGCAGGTCATTCACTAGGTCCCCCCGTGTGGTTCTGGGATTTTTGCTCACCGTTCTTGTGATCATTTTGACCCCACGGGGTGAGATCTTGCGTGGAGCCCCAGATCGAGGGAGATTATCAGTGGTCTTGTATGTCTTCCATTTCCTAATAATTGCTCCCACAGTTGATTTCTTCAAACCAAGCTGCTTACCTATTGCAGATTCAGTCTTCCCAGCCTGGTGCAGGTCTACAATTTTGTTTCTGGTGTCCTTTGACAGCTCTTTGGTCTTGGCCATAGTGGATTTTTTTTTTTTTTCTCATCAATCTACACCAAATACCCTATAATGACAAAGCAAAAACAGGTTTTTAGAAATGTTTGCTGATTTATTAAAAATTAAAAACAGGAATATCACATTTATATAAGTATTCAGACCCTTTACTCAGTACTTTGTTGAAGCACCTTTGACAGCAATTACAGCCTCGACTCTTCTTGGGTATGACGCTACAAGCTTGGCACACCTGTATTTGGGGAGTTTCTCCCATTCTTCTCTGCAGATCCCCTCAAGCCCTGTCAGGATGGATGGGGAGCGTTGCTGCACAGCTATTTTCAGGTCTCTCCAGAGATGTTCAACTGGGTTCAAGTCTGGGCTCTGGCTGGGCCACTCAAGGACATTCAGAGGCTTGTCCCGAAGCCACTCCTGCGTTGTCTTGGCTGTGTGCTTAGGGTTGTTGTCCTGTTGGAAGGTGAACCTTTGCCCCAGTCTGAGGTCCTGAACGCTCTGGAGCAGGTTTTCATCAAGGATCTCTCTGTACTTTGCTCCGTTCATCTTTGCCTCGATCCTGACTAGTCTCCCAGTTCCTGCCGCTGAAAAACATCCCCACAGCATGATGCTGCCACCACCACGCTTCACCGCAGGGATGGTGCCAGGTTTCCTCCAGACGTGACGCTTGCCATTCAGGCCAAAGAATCTTGGTTTCATCAGACCAGAGAATCTTGTTTCTCATGGTCTGAGAGTCTTTAGGTGCGTTTTGGCCAACTCCAAGCGCGCTGACGTGCCTTTTACTGAGGAGTGGCTTCCGTCTGGTCACCTCTACCAGAAAGGCCTGATTGGTGGAGTGCTGCAGAGATGGTTGTCCTTCTGGAAGGTTCTCCCATCTCCACAGAGGAACTCTAGAGCTCTGTCAGAGTGACCATCGGGTTCTTGGTCACCTCCTTGACCAAGGCCCTTCTCCCCCGATTGCTCAATTTGGAAGAGTCTTGGGGGTTCCAAACTTCTTCCATTTAGGAATGATGGAGGCCACTGTGTTCTTGGGGACCTTCAATGCTGCAGAAATGTTTTGGTACCCTTCCCCAGATCTGTGCCTCGACACAATCCTGTCTCGGAGCTCTATGGACAATTCCTTCAACCTCATGGCTTGGTTTTTGATCTGACATGCACTGTCATCTGTGGGACCTTATATAGACAGGTGTGTGCCTTTCCAAATCATGTCCAATCAATTGAATTTACCACAGGTGGACTCCAATCAAGTTGTAGAAACATCTCAAGGATGATAAATGGAAACAGGATGCACCTGAGCTCAATTTCGAGTCTTATAGCAAAGGGTCTGAGTACTTATGTAAATAAGTTATTTCTGTTTTTAATAAATGTGCAACATTTTATGAAAACCTGTTTTTGCTTTGACATTTTATATGTATTTTTATCCATTTTAGAATAAGGCTGTAACATAACAAAATGTGGAAAAAGTAAAGGGGTCTGAATACTTTCCGAAAGGCAATGTAGGTAGGGATAAAGTGACTAGGCAACAGGATAAACAATATACAGTAACAGCAGTATATTGTAGGTAGGGGTAAAGGGACTAGACAACAGGATAGATAATAGACAGTAGCAGCAGTATACTGTAGGTAGGGGTAAAGTGACTAGACAACAGGATAGATAATAGACAGTAGCAGCAGTATACTGTAGGTAGGGGTAAAGTGACTAGACAACAGGATAGATAATAGACAGTAGCAGCAGTATACTGTAGGTAGGGGTAAAGTGACTAGGCAACAGGATAGATAATAGACAGTAGCAGCAGTATACTGTAGGTAGGGGTAAAGTGACTAGGCAACAGGATAGATAATAGACAGTAGCAGCAGTATATTGTAGGTAGGGGTAAAGGGACTAGACAACAGGATAGATAATAGACAGTAGCAGCAGTATACTGTAGGTAGGGGTAAAGTGACTAGACAACAGGATAGATAATAGACAGTAGCAGCAGTATACTGTAGGTAGGGGTAAAGTGACTAGGCAACAGGATAGATAATAGACAGTAGCAGCAGTATACTGTAGGTAGGGGTAAAGGGACTAGGCAACAGGATAGATAATAGACAGTAGCAGCAGTATACTGTAGGTAGGGGTAAAGGGACTAGGCAACAGGATAGATAATAGACAGTAGCAGCAGTATACTGTAGGTAGGGGTAAAGTGACTAGACAACAGGATAGATAATAGACAGTAGCAGCAGTATACTGTAGGTAGGGGTAAAGGGACTAGACAACAGGATAGATGATAGACAGTAGCAGCAGTATACTGTAGGTAGGGGTAAAGTGACTAGGCAACAGGATAGATAATAGACAGTAGCAGCAGTATACTGTAGGTAGGGGTAAAGTGACTAGACAACAGGATAGATAATAGACAGTAGCAGCAGTATACTGTAGGTAGGGGTAAAGTGACTAGACAACAGGATAGATAATAGACAGTAGCAGCAGTATACTGTAGGTAGGGGTAAAGTGACTAGGCAACAGGATAAACAATATACAGAAACAGCAGCGTGTAGGTAGTTATTGGTTAACTATTTAACTAAATATTTAGCAGTCTGATGGCTTGGGGGTAGAATTTACAATCTGTAGAAACAATGAGAATAGAACGGTTCAGAACTTTTATAAAAAATCACAGTACAGTTGAAAAATATATGGCAAATAGAAATCAAATCAAATCAAATTGTATTTGCCACACGCGCCGATTACAACAGGCGTAGACATTACCGTGAAAAATGCTTACTTACAGCCCTTAACCAACAATGCATTTATTTTTAAATAAAAAAGTAAAATAAAACAACAAAAACAAAAAAGTGTTGAGAAAAAAAGAGCAGAAGTAAAATAAAATAACAGTAGGGAGGCTATATATACAGGGGGGTACCGGTGCAGAGTCAATGTGCGGGGGCACCGGCTAGTTGAGGTAGTTGAGGTAATATGTACATGTGGGCAGAGTTAAAGTGACTATGCATAAATAATTAACAGAGTAGCAGCAGCGTAAAAAGATGGGGTGGGGGGGCAGTGCAAATAGTCCAGGTAGCCATGATTAGCTGTTCAGGAGTCTTATGGCTTGGGGGTAGAAGCTGTTGAGAAGTCTTTTGGACCTAGACTTGGCGCTCCGGTACCGCTTGCCGTGCGGTAGCAGAGAGAACAGTCTATGAATTGAGTGGCTGGTGTCTTTGACAATTTTGAGGGCCTTCCTCTGACACCGCCTGGTATAGAAGTCCTGGATGGCAGGAAGCTTGGATTATAACTTTTTTAGGATCTGAGGGCCCATGCCAAATCTTTTCAGCCTCCTTTTCAGCCCCCGTCGATGTGAATGGGGGCGTGCTCAGCCCTCTGTCTCCTGTAGTCTGCGATCAGCTCCTTTGTCTTGCTGACTTTGTGGGAGAGGTTGTTGTCCTGGCACCACACTGCCAGGCCTCTGACCTCATCCCTGTAGGCTGCTTGTGTCGTCAGCAAACTTAATGATGGTGTTGGAGTCGTGCGCGGCCACGCAGTCGTGTGTGAACAGGAAATACAGGAGGGACCTAATGCCACGTGCAAAACAACTGGGAACTCAGAACTCAGAAAATCTCAGACTTCAGTGCGTTCAAGACAACTGGGAACTCTGAAAGAAATTTGCTCAGACTCTAAAAAGTAGTTTTGAACGGTCATCCAATTCGGAATTCCAACTCAAGAACTCGGAAATTCGGGCCTCTTTCTAGAGCTCCTACTTTCTGACCTGAAGATCACTGATTTGACCTCATATTTTTCAGAGTTTCCAGTTGTCTTTAACGCACCATAAGCACGCACCCCTGAGGGTCCCCCGTGTTGAGTGTCAGCGTGACGGATGTATTGTTGCCTTACCACCTGGGGGCGGCCGGTCAGGAAGCCCAGGATCGAGTTGCAGAAGGAGGTGTTTAATACTAGGGCCCTTAGCTTAGTGATGAGCTTTGTGGGCACTATGGTGTTGAACGCTGAGCTGTAGTCAATGAACAGCATTGTCACATAGGTTTTCCTTTTGTCCATGTGGGAAAGGGCAGTGTGGAGTGCAATAGAGATTGTGTCATCTGTGGATCTTTTGGGGCAGTATGTGAATTGGAGTGAATTGGAGTGGTGAGCCATGACCAGCCTTTCAAAGCATTTCATGGCTACAGATTAATAGTCATCTAGACAGGTTACCTTGGTGTTCTTGGGCATAGGGACTATGGTGGCCTGCTTGAAACATGTAGGTATTACAGACAGGGTCAGGGAGAGGTTGAAAATGTCAGAGAAAACTATTGCCAGCCGGTCAGTGCATGCTCTCTCTCTCCCTCTCCCCTCCCATCCCGGAGGACCTGAGCCCTAGGACCATGCCTCAGCACTACCTGGCCTGATGACTCCTGGCTGTCCCCAGTCCACCTGGTCGTGCTGCTGCTCCAGTTTCCACTCTTCTGCCTGTGGCTATGGAAACCTGACCTGTTCACCGGACGTGCTACCTTGTCCAAGACCTGCTGTTTTCAACTCTCTCTACCGCACCTGCTGTCTTGACCTCTAAATGTCCGGCTATGAAAAGCCAAGTGACATTTACTCCTGATGTACTGACCTGTTGCAACCTCTACAACCACTGTGATTATTATTTGACCCTGCTGGTCATCTATGAACGTTTGAACATCTTGGAGAAAGATCTGGCCTTAATGGCCATGTACTGTTATAATCTCCACCCGGCACAGCCAGAAGGGGACTGGCTACCCCTCAGAGCCTGGTTCCTCTCTAGGTTTCTTCCTAGGTTTCTGCCTTTCTAGGGAGTTTTTCCTAGCCACCGTGGTTGTACATCTGCATTGCTTGCTGTTTGGGGTTTTAGGCTGGGTTTCTGTATAGCACTTCGAGGCTAGCAACACTGAAGCATGCATGAGAGCACCAGCTGTTCCGGACAACTGCGTCTCCGCAGCCTATGTGAGTAAGACCTTTAAACAGATTAACATCCACAATGCTGCAGGGCCAGACGGATTACCAGGACGTGTACTCAATCAATCAATCAAATTTGATTTATAAAGCCCTTTTTACGTCAGCAGATGTCATAAAGTACTGGACATCTCGTGGCTGCCACATCCGACGAGCGTCAGAGCCGGTGTACTAGGACCTGTATTGACGTTTTACCTGTTTGATGGTTTGTCGAAGGGCGTAGCAGGATTTCTTATAAGCGTCTTGAAAGCGGCAGCTCTAGCCTTTAGCTCAGTGCAGATGTTGCCTGTAATCCATGGCTTCTGGTTGGGATATAAACAGTCACTGTGGGGATGACGTTGTCAATACACTTATTAGTGAAGCCGGTGACTGATGTGGTATGCCGGAACATATTCCAGTCCTGTAGCCTTTCATCACCTACAAAGGACCACTGGTACTTCCTGTTTGAGTTTTTGCTTGTAAGCCGGAATCAGGAGGATAGAGTTATGGTCAAATTTGCCAAATGGAGGGCGAGGGAGAGCCTTGTATGCGTCTCTGTGTGTGGAGTAAAGGTTATCTAGAGTTTTGTCTCCTCTAGTTGCACAGGTGACATGCAGGTAGAAAATATGTAAAACAGATTTAAGTTTTCTTGCATTAAAGTCACCGGCCACTAGGAGTGCCACCTCTGGGTGATCATTTTCTTGTTTGCTTACAGCCCTATACAGCTCGTTTGAGTGCTGTCTTAGTTCCAGCATCGGTTTGTGGTGTTAAATAGACAGCTATGGAAAATATAGATGAAAACTCTCTTGGTAAATAGTGCAGTCTTACAGCTTATTATGAGGTACTCTAACTCAGGATACCAGCTGTTGTTGACAAAAACACACACACACCCTCCCCTGAGCTTCCCCGACACCACTGTTCTGTCCTGCCGATGTATTTAAAATCCAGCTAGGTTTATATTTAACATGACCTTGTTCAGCCACAACTCGGTGAAACATAGGATTTTACACTTCTTCAGATCACGTTGATAGGATAGTCTAGAACTGTCGGGGATTAGGTCCTGGTCCGGAACAATCAGTAAATCAAATCCTTGAGATAAATAATAAATAATAATAAGCCATTTAGCAGACGCTTTTATCCAAAGCGACTTACAGTCATGCATGCATACATTTTTGTGTATGGGTGGTCCCGGGGATCGAACCCACTACCTTGGCGTTACAAGCGCCGTGCTCTACCAGCTGAGCTACAGAGGACCACATAAAAGATAAAAGCTGTTTTTCAGTCTCTCTGTCCCAGCTTTGATGCACCTGTACTGACATCGCCTTCTGGATGATAGCGGGGTGAAAAGGCAATGGCTCGGGTGGCTGAGGTTCTTGATGATCTTCTTGGCCTTCCTCTGACACCAGGTGCTGTAGATGTCCTGAAGGGCAGGCAGTGTGCCCCCGGTGATGCGTACTCCAAGTGAAGTGTTGGGCTTACCGCACCTCTGGAGAGCTCTGCGGTTGAGGATGGTGGAGTAGCCGTACCAGGCGGTGATACATCCTGACACAATGCTTTCAATGGTGCATCTGTAAAAGTTTCAGAGGGTCTTAGCGACCAAGCCAAATTACTTCAGCTTCCTGAGGTTGAAGACGCACTGTTGCGCCTTCTTCACCACACTGTCTGTGTGGGTGGACCATTTCAGATTTTCAGTGATGTGTACTCTGAGGAACTTTAAGCTTTTCACCTTCTCCACTGCGGTCCCATCGATGTAGATAGGGGCGTGCTCCCTCTCTCGTCAGGAAGTCCAGGATCCAGTTGCACAGGACGGGGTTCACACCCAGGGCCCCGAGCTTAACCTCAACGGGATCGGTTTCCCGTAAACAGGACGGTTGAGCTAATGTGCACTAATGTGATTAGCATGAGTGTTGTAAGTAACAGCAATCTTTCCAGGACATAGACATGTCTTATATGGGCAGAAAGCTTAAATTCTTGTTAATCTAACTGCACTGTCCAATGTACAGTAGCTATTACAGTGAAAAAAATACCATGCTATTGTGTGAGGAGAGTGCACAACAACAACAAAATTATCACGGCAACTGGTTTGATACATTCACCTCTAAAGGTAAATAATGTACTTACATTCAGTAATCTTGCTCTGATTTGTCATCCTAAGGGTCCCAAAGATAAAATGTAGCATAGTTGTGTTTGATAAAATCAATTTTTATATTCAAATGTCTCTGGCTCCACACCCACCCCGCCCGGCCATCTAGATGTGCGAAAGTTAGTGTATTAGCTAATGATCCATCATGTATGACATTCCTGGGAGTGTGTAAACATACATTTTGTATTACCATATCATTTTTATATGTTCTCTATAGTTATGTACTTGAAAATGTATCAATTGACCAATTCGGCACATTTGGGCAGACTTGATAGTCCAGTATTGCAATGCTTCACTGGATCAATCTGAAACTTTGCACAGACACTGCTGCCATCTAGTGGCCAAAATCTAAATTGCGCCTAAACTGCAATATTATATTGTGGCCTTTCTCTTGCATTTCAAAGATGATGGAACAAAAATAGAAAACGAATGTTTTTTTGTTTGTATTATCTTCTACCAGATCTAATGTGTTATATTCTCCTACATTCATTTCACATTTCCACAAACTTCAGTGTTTCCATTCAAATGGTATCAAGAATATGCATATCCTTGCTTCAGGTCCTGAGCTACAGGCAGTTAGATTTGGGTATGTCATTTTAGGCGAAAATTGAAAAGAGGTTAATGATGAGGTTGGAGGGTGCTATGGTGTTGAAGGCTGAGCTGCAGTCGATGAACAGCATTCTGACGTAGGTATTCCTCTTGTCCAGATGGGATAGGGCAGTGTGCAGTGTGATGGCGATTGCATCGTCTGTGGATATATTGGGGCGGTAAGCAAATTGAAGTGGGTCTAGGGTGTCAGGTAAGGTAGAGGTGATATGATCCTTAACTAGTCTCTCAAAGCACTTCATGATGACAGAAGTGAGTGCTACGGGGTGCTAGTCTTTCTTGAATACAGGAACAATGGTGGACATCTTGAAGCAATTGGGGACAGCAGACTTGGATAGGGAGAGATTGAATATTTAGCCTCCGACTCATTGAAGTAGAAGTCTTCATCCAAATGGAGGTTAGTGATAGATGTTCTGATGTCCGGAAGCTCTTTTCGGAAACGATGGCGGAAACATTATGTACAAAACAAGTCAAGTTAAGATCAAATAAAAAAAATACACAACATAGCACAATTGTTCAGGAACCCAATGGTGGCGGAACCATTCTATCATAATGTCCTGGATTAACTGGGTCAGTGGAGTTCCAACCAGCTGTCATGGAGACCACTCTGGACACTGGACGGGCTCTGTTTGGGATATTAAATGAGGCATGTTGAGATGGTTAGGGCCAGGGTTAGGGTTAAGGGGTTACTGTGTTTACAGTGGTTACTATGGTTACTATGGTTGTGGGTTGAGTTTATGGCTGGATTAACCATCTCAGGAAAACCAGTTCTGATTACAGCTGTGGCTAACATGTGTGTTTGTGTGTGTGTGTGTGAGTGCCTGTGTGTGTGTGTGTGTGTGTGTGTGTGTGTGTGTGTGTGTGTGTGTGTGTGTGTGTGTGTGCGTGTGAATGCCTGTGGGTGTGTGTGTGTGTGTGTGTGTGTGCGTGTGTGCGTGTGAGTGCCTGTGTGTGCCTGTGTGTGTGTGTGTGTGCGTGTGTGTGTGTGTGTGTGTGTGTGTGTGTGTGTGTGCGTGTGAATGCCTGTGGGTGTGTGCGTGTGAGTGCCTGTGTATGTGTGTGTGTGTGTGTGTGTGTGTGTGTGTGTGTGTGTGTGTGTGTGTGTGTGTGTGTGTGTGTGTGTGTGTGTGTGTGTGTGTGTGTGTGTGTGCGTGCGTGCGTGCGTGCGTGCGTGCGTGCGTGCGTGTGTGTGTGTGTGTATGTGTGTGCGTGCGTGTGTGCGTGTGTGCGTGTGTGTGTGTGCGTGTGTGCGTGTGTGTGCGTGTGTGCGTGTGTGTGTGTGTGTGTGTGTGCGTGTGTGTGTGTGTGTGTGTGTGTGTGTGTGTGTGTGTAGACTTCGGTCTCAGCAACACTCTGAAGGTAGAGAGAGAGTCAGCTGAGCTGCTGAACACCCAGTGTGGAAGCCCCGCCTACGCCGCGCCCGAGCTGCTCGCCCACAGCAAGTATGGACCCAAGGTCGACGTCTGGTCCGTGTGAGTAACGACTTGTATGTCACATGTTATATGTCACATGTTGTTCGTCACGTGTTGTATGTCACATGTTGTATGTCATGTGTTGTATGTCACATGTTGTATGTCACATGTTGTATGTCACATGTTGTATGTCATGTGTTGTATGTCACATGTTGTATGTAACATGTTGTATGTCACATGTTGTATGTCACATGTTATATGTCACATGTTGTATGTCACATGTTGTATGTAACATGTTGTATGTCACATGTTGTATGTCACGTGTTGTATATCACATGTTGTATGTCATGTGTTGTATGTCACATGTTGTATGTAACATGTTGTATGTCACATGTTGTATGTCACATGTTATATGTCACATGTTGTATGTCACATGTTGTATGTAACATGTTGTATGTCACATGTTGTATGTCACATGTTATGTCACATGTTGTATGTCATGTGTTGTATGTCACATGTTGTATGTCATGTGTTGTATGTCACGTGTTGTATGTCACGTGTTGTATGTCACGTGGTGTATGTCACGTGGTGTATGTCATGTGTTGTATGTCACGTCTTGTATGTCACATGTTGTATGTAACATGTTGCATGTCACATGTTGTATGTCACATGTTGTATGTCACATGTTGTATGTCACATGTTATATGTCACATGTTGTATGTTGTGTGTTGTATGTCACATGTTGTATGTCATGTGTTGTATGTCACGTGTTGTATGTCATGTGTTGTATGTCACGTGTTGTATGTCATGTGTTGTATGTCACGTGGTGTATGTCACATGGTGTATGTCACGTGTTGTATGTCACGTGGTGTATGTCATGTGTTGTATGTCACATGTTGTACAGAATGTTGATCAATGTTACTATGTAGTAATGCCAGTATGTCAGTATGCTGACTAGAATGTTCCACGTGTTATACTTTCTATATATTAGGTGTTTGCGTGTGTTTGCAATGCTGACTCGTATGTTATATGTTGTATGTTATTTAGGGGGGTCAGTACCAGAATGGTCTATGTTGTATGTGATTTAGGGGGGTCATTACTAGAATATTATATGGTGTATGTTATTTATGGGTCAGTACTAGAATGGTATACTTTTGAAATCGGAAGTTTACATTCACTTAGGTTGTTTTTCAACCACTACACACATTTCTTGTTAAAATACTCTAGTTTTGGCAAGTCGGTTAGGACTTTGTGCATGACACAAGCAACCTTTCCAACAATTGTTTACAGACTGATTATTTCACTTATATTCCAGAAAATTCCAGAAAATGATGTCATGGCTTTAGAAACTTCTGATAGGCTAATTAACACCATTTGAGTTAATTGGAGGTGTACCTGTGGATGTATTTCAAGGCCTACCTTCAAACTCAAACGAAATCATGCAAGACCTCAGAAAAGAATTGTAGACCTCCACAAGTCTGGTTCATCCTTTGGAGCAATTTCCAAACACCTGAAGGTACCACGTTCATCTATTCAAACAATAGTATGCAAGTATAAACACCATGGGACCACGCAGCCGTCATACCGCTCAGGAAGGAGACGTGTTCTGTCTCCTAGAGATGAACATACTTTGGTGTGAAAAGTGCAAATCAATCCCAAAAACAACAGCAAAGGACCTTGTGAAGATGCTGGACGAAACAGGTACAAAAGTATCTATATCCACAGTAAAACTAGTCCTATATCGACATAACCTGAAAGGCCTCTCAGCAAGGAAGAAGCCACTGCTCCAAAACCGCCATAAAAAAGCCAGACTACGGTTTGCAACTGCACATGGGGACAAAGATCGTACTTTTTGGAGAAATGTCCTCTGGTCTGATGAAACAAAAAATAGAACTGTTTGGCCATAATGACCATTGTTATGTTTGGAGGAAAAAGGGGGATGCTTGCAAGCCGAAGAACACCATCCCAACCGTGAAGCACGGGGGTGGCAGCATCATGCTGTGGGGGTGCTTTGCTGCAGGAGGGACTGGTGCACTTCACAAAATAGATGGCATCATGAGGAAGGAAAATTATGTGGATATATTGAAGCAACATCTCAAGACATCAGTCAGGTAGATAAAGCTTGGTCGCAAATGGGTCTTCCAAATAGACAATGACTCCAAGCATACTTCCAATGTTGTTGCAAAATGGCTTAAGGACAACAAAGTCATGGTATTGGAGTGGCCATCACAAAGCCCTGACCACAATCCTATAGAAAATGTGTGGGCAGAACTGAAAAAGTGTGTGCGAGCAAGGAGGCCTATAAACCTGACTCAGTTACAGCAGCTCTGTCAGGAGGAATGGACCAAAATACACCCACCTTATTATGGGAAGCTTGTGAAAGGCTACCCGAAATGTTTGACCCAAGTTAAACAATTTAAAGGCAATACTACCAAATACTAATTGAGTGTATGTAAACTTCTGACCCACTGGGAATGTGATGAAATAAATAAAATATGAAATAAATAATTCTCTCTACTATTATTCTGACATTTCACATTCTTAAAATAAAGTGGTGACCCTAACTGACCTAAGACAGGGAATTTTTACTAGGATTAAATGTCAGGAATTGTGAAAAACTGAGTTTAAATGTATTTGGCTAAGGTGTATGTAAACTTTCGACTTCAACGTTGTACGTTATTTAGGGGGGTCAGCACTAGAATGTTATATGTTATATGTTGTATGTTATTTAGTTGGATCAGTAGTAGAACGTTGTATATTATATTTTGTATGTTATTTAGGGGGGTCAGCACTAGAATGTTATATGTTGTATGTTATTTAGGGGGTCAGCACTAGAATGTTATATGTTGTATGTTATTTAGTTGGATCAGTAGTATTACGTTATATGTTGTATGTTATTTAGTGGGGTCAGCACTAGAATGTTATATGTTGTATGTTATTTAGTGGGGTCAGTAGTATAACGTTATATGTTGTATGTTATTTAGTGGGATCAGTAGTATAACGTTATATGTTGTATGTTCTTTAGGGGGGTCAGTAGTATAACGTTATATGTTGTATGTTCTTTAGGGGGGTCAGTATGTTTGCCATGCTGACTGGGACGTTACCTTTCACTGTGGAGCCGTTTAACATCAAGCAGCTGCATCAGAAGATGGTCAACGGAGAGATAGGAACCATACCCAACGATATCAGCAAAGGTACCACACACACACACACACACACACACACACACACACACACACACACACACACACACACACACACATCAGGAGAGGGAGACAGACATCACCTCACACACAGCCATGTCAGCACAACAAACAGAGCTTGTGTTACCATGGTGAGAATGAGTACAGGTCCTGTTACCGTGGTGAGAATGAGTACAGGTCTTGTTACCGTGGTGATAATGAGTACAGGTTGTGTTACCGTGGTGATAATGAGTACAGGTTTTATTACTGGGGCTGACAATTAGTACAGGTCGTGTTACCATGGTGATAATGAGTACAGGTCTTATTACCGTGGTGATAATGAGTACAGGTCGTGTTATCATGGTGATAATGAGTACAGGTTGTGTTACTGTGGTGATAATGAACAGGTCTTATTACCATGGTGATAATGAGTACAGGTCGTGTTACCGTGGTGATAATGAGTACAGGTCGTGCTACCGTGGTGATAATGAGTACAGGTTGTGTTACTGTGGTGATAATGAGTAGGGTCTTATTACCATGGTGATAATGACTAAAGCTTGTGTTACCGTGGTGATGATGACTAAAGCTTGTGTTACCGTGGTGATAATGAGTACAGGTTGTGTTACCGTGGTGATAATAAGTACAGGTGTGCTGGTCTAAGAGATGAGATCAGATTAATACAGCTGGTAAAAGACAGCAGTCTGAACACATCACTATCTACACAAGGCTATCACACTCTCCAACTCACACTGGGCTGGAATACAAACCTGCACTGCCAGTAACTCTCCAAGACAAGAATTGGAGATCCTGAGAACACTGGAACTCAGTACCTGTAGACTACAGCTGGAACTCAGTACCTGTAGACTACAGCCGGAACTCAGTACCTGTAGACTACAGCCGGAACTCAGTACCTGTAGACTACAGCCGGTACTCAGTACCTGTAGACTACAGCCGGAACTCAGTACCTGTAGACCTCAGCTGGAACTCAGTACCTGTAGACCACAGCTGGAACTCAGTACCTGTAGACTACAGCCGGAACTCAGTACCTGTAGACTACAGCCGGAACTCAGTACCTGTAGACTACAGCCGGAACTCAGTACCTGTAGACTACAGCCGGAACTCAGTACCTGTAGACTTCAGCTGGAACTCAGTACCTGTAGACTACAGCCGGAACTCAGTACCTGTAGACTACAGCCGGAACTCAGTACCTTTAGACTACAGCCGGAACTCAGTACCTGTAGACTACAGCTGGAACTCAGTACCTGTAGACTACAGCTGGAACTCAGTACCTGTAGACTACAGCTGGAACTCAGCACCTGTAGACTACAGCTGGAACTCAGCACCTGTAGACTACAGCTGGAACTCAGTACCTGTAGACTACAGCTGGAACTCAGTACCTGTAGACTACAGCTGGAACTCAGTACCTGTAGACTACAGCTGGAACTCAGCACCTGTAGACTACAGCTGGAACTCAGTACCTTTAGACTACAGCCCCAATTCAATGAATCTCTCTCTCTCTCTCTCTCTCTCTCTCTCTCTCTCTCTCTCTCTCTCTCTCTCTCTCTCTCTCTCTCTCTCTCTCTCTCTCTCTCTCTCTCTCTCTCTCTCTCTCTCTCTCTCTCTCTCTCTCTCTCTCTCTCTCTCTCTCTCTCTCTCTCTCTCTCTCTCTCTCTCTCTCTCTCTCTCTCTCTCTCTCTCTCTCTCTCTCTCTCTCTCTCTCTCTCTCTCTCTCTCTCTCTCTCTCTCTCTCTCTCTCTCTCTCCCCCTCTCTTCAGGTGCAGTAGGTTTTGTTCTGTCCCTGTTGGAGCCAGAGCCTTTTAAACGGCCAACAATCAGATCAGCTATGGAGGAAAAATGGATCAATGAGGGATACACCAAGAGACCTCTACACACACTCACACACAGGAACAGGTAACACACACCAAGAGACCTCTACACACAGGAACAGGTAACACACACCAAGAGACCTCTACACACAGGAACAGGTAACACACACCAAGAGACCTCTACACACAGGAACAGGTAACACACACCAAGAGACCTCTACACACAGGAACAGGTAACACACACCAAGAGACCTCTACACACAGGAACAGGTAACACACACCAAGAGACCTCTACACACAGGAACAGGTAACACACACCAAGAGACCTCTACACACAGGAACAGGTAACACACACCAAGAGACCTCTACACACAGGAACAGGTAACACACACTTGCACGTGTTGAGTCATTCCTAAATTGAGTCAGTTTTGGGGGCGATCTCAGAGCTAACAGAGCCAGGCCAAGAGTAGCCTCTAGTTTCCCCTCAAACACTATCCACACCGTTAAACACACACACTTTGCTCACCACATCATGTCTTCTTTGTCATGTCATCTCTTTACCATCTGCCTCTAGGCACTCTTTCCAGATTTGATCAACTGTGCGTGCGTGCGTTTGTGTGTTTGTGTGATTGTTTTGTCTGTGTCTGTGTGTCTCCGTCTCTGTCTCCAGGCTGCGTCCTGAGGATCTGAACCAATCCGTGCTGTCCTACATGACAGAGTCTCTGGGTTACAGTCTGAGTGATGTCATCACCATGCTGACCAATAACAGGCCTTCTGCCGTCCTGGCCTCCTATCACCTGCTGCTCAGCAAACTGACCCGCGGACAGAGAGGGGCCAGGGGCATCAAGGTCTATAATACTCACACACCCCAGCTAGCACACAACGTTCTGAGGACCATTTGGTTTCTTAGAGCTTGGTGAGAGCGTGGTTGTCCTATGATTCTTTTGCATACATCCTTCCCACAACTTTATGGAAATGGTGCAGGATAGTTGCCTGGCTGTGGAACATTCTCATCACATTTAAGGAACTTGACAAAAAAAAGTTACTTTAACAGAAAGTTTCCTGAAAGTTAAAACATGGTTACATTTCATTTCAATTTGACATTGGGAACGTTTTCAAATAGTTCAGAGAACATTAAGAAACAATGTTTTTCTGTGGGAGTTTCAGTACTTCAGCATTATGATTCCTACAGGTTTCCTCATGGTTCTATTTAATGTCATGTTCTGAAATTGCTCTGAGAACGTTAAGAAAACGTTCCATAAAAACCACAATAAAACTTTTGTAACATTCAGAGAACGTTCTAAGAATGTTATTTAAAAACATATACATTCCGTTCTCGGCATCAACAAAAACTCTCTCTATCCTCTATATTGTTAAATGTGATCTTAATGAGTGCTTGTTTCCTTTGAAATGGCTTGTGTTTGAATAGACTCAAATTAACAGCTTTTTATTCGTAAAAAAACAAGGCATTCCATGGATAGAAAGCCAGTATGACGATAGAGCTTTCAGGCTAGAATGAAAAGCGGCCGGTGAAAGCCAGTATGACGGTTAGCTTTCAGGCTAGAATGAAAGGTGGCCGCTGCGTGGGAGATAAAATATCTGTAGAGTTCAAAATGTACTAGCGCTCAAAACCATGAAAAGGAATAACCCAAAGAGACCATGGATAAAGAAGATTATAGGTTTGAATCTCACTGATGCAGAGCCACAATAAAAAAGGAATGTGTTTGCGTGATTAATGCCTAAGCAAATGAATTTCCATGTGTCCTACCTGTGCTTGGAGTTTTAAAAAAAGTGAACCCAAAATAAGCTTAAAAGTCTTATGGAAACATTCAGTGAAAGGAAGTTATAAAAAAAAAAATCAAAATAACCTATAATTTCCTAAAAATAAACGTTCCCAGAATAGGTCAAATTTTCACTTCTGTTCTCAGAAAAAACGTTCAGCTTTACCGGTCAGGAAACGTATGGCTTCATTCCCACAACCAATGTGAAACTAAAAACATACGTTCTCACAACTTCCAAGGAACCAAATGTGCTAGCTGGGACAGACACAGCTCCAGTGTGTGTGTTGTTTATTGTGTTGTTTATTGTGTTGTTTAGTGTGTTGTTTATTGTGTTGTTTATTGTGTTGTTTATTGTGTTGTTTATTGTGTTGTTTATTGTGTGTGTGACAGAAACTGGACACCAGTGAATGGAACCTGCCCAGTAATCCCACCTGGAGAGAGAAGAGCAGCACTGCAGCCAGGACACAGCAACATGTAAATATAATACTGTACTATACTATACTATACTATACTATGATACTATATACAGTGGCTTGTGAAAATATTCGCCCCCCTTGGCATTTTTCCTATTTTGTTGCCTTACAATCTGGAATTAAAATTGATTTTTGGGGGGTTTGTATCATTTGATTTACACAACATGCCTACCACTTTGAAGATGCAAAATATGTTTTATTGTGAAACAAACAAGAAAGAAGACAAAAACACAGAAAACTTGAGCGAGCATAACTATTCAGTCAATACTTTATAGAGCCACCTTTTGCAGCAATTACAGCTGCAAGTCTCTTGGGGTATGTCTCTATAAGCTTGGCACATCAAGCCACTGGGACTTTTGCCCATTCTTCAAGGCAAAACTGCTTCAGCTCCTTCAAGTTGGATGGGTTCCGCTGGTGTACAGCAATCTTTAAGTCATACCACAGATTCTCAATTGGATTGAGGTCTGGGCTTTGACTAGGCCATTCCAAGACATTTAAATGTTTCCCCTTAAACCACTCAAGTGTTGCTTTAGCAGTATGCTTAGGGTCATTGTTCTGCTGGAAGGTGAACCTCCGTCCCAGTCTCAAATCTCTGGAAGACTGAAACAGGTTTCCCTCAAGAATTTCTCTGTATTTAGCGCCATTCATCATTCCTTCAATTCTGACCAGTTTCCCAGTCCCTGCCGATTAAAAACATCCCCACAGCATGATGCTGCCGCCACCATGCTTCACTGTGGGGATGGTGTTCTCAGGGTGATGAGAGGTGTTGGGTTTGCACCAGACATAGCGTTTTCCTTGATGGCCAAAAAGCTAGATTTTAGTCTCATCTGACCAGAGTACCTTCTTCCATATGTTTGGGGAGTCTCCCACATGCCTTTTGGCAAACACCAAACGTGTTTGCTTCTTTTTTTCTTTAAGCAATGGCTTTTTTCTGGCCACTCTTCCATAAAGCTCAGCTCTGTGGAGTGTACGACTTAAAGTGGTCCTATGGACAGATACTCCAATATCCGCTATGGAGCTTTGCAGCTCCTTCAGGGTTATCTTTTGTCTCTTTGTTGCCTCTCTGATTAATGCCCTCCTTGCCTGGTCCGTGAGTTTTGGTGGGCTGCCCTCTCTTGGCAGGTTTGTTGTGGTGCCATATTCTTTCCATTTTTTTATAATGGATTTAATGGTGCTCCGTGGGATGTTCAAAGTTTCAGATATTTTTTTATAACCCAACCCTGATCTGTACTTCTCCACAACTTTGTCCCTGACCTGTTTGGAGAGCTCCTTGGTCTTCATGGTGCCGCTTGCTTGGTGGTGCCCCTTGCTTAGTGGTGTTGCAGACTCTGGGGCCTTTCAGAACAGGTGTATATATACTGAGATCATGTGACACTTAGATTGCACACAGGTGGACTTTATTTAACTAATTATGTGACTTCTGAAGGTAATTGGTTGCACCAGATCTTATTTAGGGGCTTCATAGCAAAGGGGGTGAATACATATGCACGCACCACTTTTCCATTATTAATTTTTTAGAATTGTTTGAAACAAGTAATTATTTTCATTTCACTTCACCAATTTGGACTATTTTGTGTATGTCCATTACATTACCAAATAAAAACCCATTAAAATTACAGGTTGTAATGCAACAAAATTGGAAAAACGCAAAGGGGGATGAATACTTTTGCAAGGCACTGTAGTGCTTTTCATTACACTATATAGAAGAGCAACCCTGCAGCCATGACACAGCAACAGGCAGGGTTAGTGTAACTACTAAGCCCACTTCCATCTTTGGATATAAAAATATTTAAAAAAGAAAAACCTTTTCTGCTGTTTAATGTTTCAACTAATTAATTTGGTTGTTATATCCATAACTTTTATTTTATTCTAAGCCAATCAGATGTTTTATTATTCAGTTATTGACAGTTATGTGTAAGTTATCCACTAGTGGCCAATTTCAAAGCTGCAAATAAACTTTTGTGTTGAGGCAACCCTCAGATAAACACAGATATTTTTTGTAATTTCTCAAATAAGTGATCATACTTTATGAAAATTAAGAGATGAATATACTGATATATGCACATGATAGAATATTTCATGAGCATTCATTACTACTTCTTGCCAATTGAAAATAAATCTGTTTTTTCCCATGCTAGCAGTCGTGCCTGCATGCTACAGTCACACAGAAGCAACAGATAAACGATTTCAGGCATTCACAGCTAACATTTGAAATGCATTTAGTGTCATTTTACTGTTAAATGAACTTTGCATTGATATATATAGATGCCATTTTTGTAAATGTGACATTTATCTCAGGTGGGCTTTAAGGGTACAAGGCACTCCCTCTATACAGAGCGTAAATGACAATGAAGAAATGTTGTTCAATATGATCAAGACTAATGTTGCATAATATTTTAGTCTATAGTAAATATTTATTCCCTAAACCATTGGTTTCCAAATATTTTATGAGTAGATTTTGCTATTCAGACTTTTTCACCATAAATCACTGTTATTCCAATTAAACCCAGTATGCTCCTATTAAACCCAGTATGCTCCTATTAAGCCCAGTATGCTCCTATTAAGCCCAGTATGCTCCTATTAAGGGCAGTATGCTCCTATTAAACCCAGTATGCTCCTATTAAACCCAGTATGCTCCTATTAAACCCAGTATGCTCCAATTAAACCCAGTATGCTCCTATTAAGCCCAGTATGCTCCTATTAAACCCAGTATGCTCCTATTAAGGCCAGTATGCTCCTATTAAACCCAGTATGCTCCAATTAAACCCAGTATGCTCCTATTAAGGCCAGTATGCTCCTATTAAACCCAGTATGCTCCTATTAAACCCAGTATGCTCCTATTAAGCCCAGTATGGTGTCTTTACCAAGATTAGAAACTATTAGAAACTATTAGAAAGCTCTGTTCTCTCTCCAAGACGTCTGGAGTGGACAGGAAGTGGTTGATGCAGAGAGAGTAGAACAAGACCTGGGTTGAGAGACAACAGGGACAGAAGACCTACAGTGGTGGACAAGACGCTAACAAATGAGGGACAAAAAGATGACTATTGGGCGACTACTCATGCACTTTGTGGTGGGGGCATTGTCATATTGTTGTCCTTCATTCATCCAGGTGATTCTGTTTTTTGGTCCACCACCTGTAACTTTTTAATACACAATAGAGAGGGAGATTTGAAACTGTCTTCAGATACACTTTAGGAAGACAAGTTTAATTACTTGACAAGAATAGCTGTACAGCAAATGTAAAAAAAAAACAGCTTTCAGATAATTCATTGAAAGTTGTGTGTGTTATGGTCTTTGTGCATGGCTTCTTCTCCACAGAGGGCCAGTCTGGGTGCAGGTTTGTGTTCTAACCAAGCAATAACACACCTGGTTCAACTAATCATGTCTTGATTGAAGTCTATGATTGGTTGATTAGTTGAATCAGGTGTGTACTGTTTGGCAAGAACAAAAGCCTAAATTCACCTTGATCTCTGTGATACGATTGGACAACCCCCTGTTAGAAGTGCTATTCACATTCTACATAAGAAATGTCCGTCTGTAAGTCGTGAACATTTTGAAAATAATTCAAATGATTCAAATTCAAATAATTCAAATGAGGTGTGCTTATTTGGAACACCCATGGGCTGAAAGGGTACACTCTGTACATTACCCATTAAGCCCAGTCCCGACATTTCACAGATTTGATCAAATACTTGTATGTCTTATTAAAATAAATTGTAAGTAAAGTCATGAAACATCAGGACAGATTCACCTTTCATTTGATCTCCACGTTTCTTACAAGAATTAGGGCAGTATGTTAGAAATGTCTAAACTTAGATTTTGGTGGGCTTAATATCTACACTATATACTACTATACACTATATACTACACTATGATACTATATACTACTATACACTATATACTACACATATGATATACTATATACTACTATACACTATATACTACACTATGATACTATATACTACTATACACTATATACTGCACTATGATATACAATATACTATTATACACTATATACTGCACTATGATATACTATATACTACTATACACTATATACTACACTATGATATACTATATACTACACTATGATATACTATGTACTACTATACACTATATACTACACATATGATATACTATATACTACTGTACACTATATACTACACTATGATATACTATATACTACTATACACTATATACTACACTATGATATACTATATACTACTATACACTATATACTACACATATGATATACTATATACTACTATACACTATATACTACACATATGATACTATATACTACTATACACTATATACTACACATATGATACTATATACTACTATACACTATATACTACACATATGATATACTATATACTACACTATGATATACTATATACTACTATACACTATATACTACACTATGATATACTATATACTACTATACACTATATACTACACATATGATATACTATATACTACTATACACTATATACTACTATACACTATATACTACACATATGATACTATATACTACTATACACTATATACTACACATATGATATACTATATACTACTATACACTATATACTACACATATGATATACTATATACTACTATACACTATATACTACACATATGATATACTATATACTACTATACACTATATACTACACTATGATATACTATATACTACTATACACTATATACTACAATATGATACTATATACTACTATACACTATATACTACACATATGATATACTATATACTACTATACACTATATACTACACATATGATATACTTTATAGAAGAGCAACATCTCAGTCAGGACACACTACATCCTTTCTACTTCTATGTAATACTATACAACACTACACAGCAGGCACCAAGGCTCAGCCAATCACTGTGTTGTAGACTGAGCCAGCCAATGAGAAGGTCTCTAAGCAGTCCAGCCGGCCCCCGAGGAGCCAACCACAGCCCCCAGAGGAGGAATGTCTCTGCAACAAGAGGAGACAGGAAGGCCCTCCCACAGAGTCCCGCCCCTCCTCCACCTCTCTCCCCCCTTGTCTCCCTTCCCCCTGCCCCACGCCTCTCATTGATGAAGAGATCACCATCACTCTGTTCCCTGAAGGTAGGACACACACACACACACACATAAACTCTGTGCTCTGTGTTCTAGTCTCTGTCTTCTGTGTTCCAGACTCTGAGTTCTGTGTTCTAGTCTCTGTGTTCTAGTCTCTGTGTTCTGTGTTCTAGTCTCTGTGTTCTGTGTTCTAGTCTCTGTGTTCTGTGTTCTAGTTTCTGTGTTCTGTGTTCCAGACTCTGAGTTCTGTGTTCTAGTCTCTGTGTTCTAAACTCTGTGCTCTGTGTTCCAGTCTCTGTGTTCTGTGTTCCAGTCTCTGAGTTCTGTGTTCCACTCTCTGTGTTCTGTGTTCTAGTCTCTTTGTTCTGTGTTCCAGACTCTGAGTTCTGTGTTCTAGTCTCTGTGTTATAAACTCTGTGCTCTGTGTTCTAGTCTCTGTGTTCTGTGTTCTAGTCTCTGTGTTCTCTGTTCTAGTCTCTGTGTTCTGTGTTCTAGTTTTTGTGTTCTAGTCTCTGTGTTCTGTGGTTCAGTCTCTTTGTTCTAGTCTTTGTGTTCTGTGTTCTAGTCTCTGTGGGAACTGATCAAGTCTGTGTTCTGTGTTCAAGTCCGTGTTCTAGTCTATGTGTTCTGTATTCTAGCCTCTGTGTTCCACTCTCTGTGTTCTAGTCTCGGTATACTGAAATCGAGTCTTTGTGTTCTAGTGTCTGTATTCTATGTTCTAGACTCTGTGGTCTGTGTTCTAGTCTCTGTGTTCTGTAATCCAGTCTCTGTGGGGTGTGTTCTAGTCTCTATGTTTTGTGTTCCAGTCTCTGTGTTATAGTCTCTGTGTTCTAGTCTCTTTGTTCTGTGTTCCAGTCTCTGTGTTATAGTCTCTGTGTTCTGTGTTTCAGTCTCTGTGTTTTAGTCCTTGTGTTCTGTTTTCCAGTATCTGTGTTCTTTGTTCTGGTCTCTGCGTTCTGTGCTCCAATCTCTGTGTTCTAGTCCCTTTGTTCTGTGTTCTATTCTGTGTTATGTGTTCTATTCTCTGGGTTCTGTTCTCTGTGTTCTGTCATCTAGTCTCTGTGTTTGGTGTTTTAGTCTCTGTGTTATGTGGTCTACTCTCTTTGTGCCTTGTTCTAGTCTATGTGTTCTAGTCTCTTTGTTCTGTGTTCTAGTCTCTGTGTTCTGTGTTCTAGTCTCTGTGTTCTGTGTTCTAGTCTCTGTGTTCTGTTTTCTGTGTTCTAGTCTTTGTGTTCTTTGTTCCAGTCTCTGTTCTAGTCTCTTTGTTCTGTGTTCTAGTCTCTGTGTTCCAGTCTCTGTGTTCTGTGTTCCAGTCTCTGTGTTCTCTGTTCCAGTCTCTATGTTCTGTGTTCTAGTCTCTGTGTTCTAGTCTCTGTGTTCTGTGTTCCAGTCTCTATGTTCTGTGTTCCAGTCTCTGTGTTCCAGTCTCTGTGTTCTGTGTTCTAGTCTCTGTGTTCTGTGTTCTAGTCTCTGTGTTCTGTGTTCTATTCTCTGTGTTCTGTTTTCTGTGTTCTAGTCTTTGTGTTCTTTGTTCCAGTCTCTGTTCTAGTCTCTTTGTTCTGTGTTCTAGTCTCTGTGTTCCAGTCTCTGTGTTCTGTGTTCCAGTCTCTATGTTCTGTGTTCCAGTCTCTGTGTTCCAGTCTCTGTGTTCTCTGTTCCAGTCTCTATGTTCTGTGTTCTAGTCTCTGTGTTCTAGTCTCTGTGTTCTGTGTTCCAGTCTCTATGTTCTGTGTTCCAGTCTCTGTGTTCCAGTCTCTGTCTTCTGTGTTCCAGTCTCTATGTTCTGTGTTCTAGTCTCTGTGTTCTAGTCTCTGTGTTCTGTGTTCTAGTCTCTGTGTTCCAGTCTCTGTGTTCTGTGTTCCAGTCTCTGTGTTTGGGGACAGAGAGCTGGTCCATCTCGCACCTCCTAAAAGCTCTGCCTCCAAGCTGTGTGACTCTGCCCCCTTGCCACGCCTCTTGGATCCAACCAGAGAAGGCCAGGTCAGACTGGTCAAACTCTTCAGAACGTTGTTTGCTCTGTACCATTTCAATTCCAGTTAATTCAGAAAGGAAATCAAATTCCAATTCCACATTTTCCTCTTTGAAAAGCATTGAAGGGAACTGGAATTGGAGTTTCAGTGTACTTCCGGAATTGACCCCAACCATGCTCATTATCCCTAAAATCTTTATTAACAGATGAGTTGATGTAACAGCTAAAGCCTCATTTATACCCTACGTGTGTAGGCAATGCAAGAACAGAGTTAGCAATGCAAAATGGCCATCCTGTGTACGATCCTGCGATACTGCATCGAGTTACAAATTGTTGGGCTGCACACGTTTGTGTATTTTTGCTACGCAACTGCACAGGATGCCCATTTTCATAGATAAATGTAGTTGTTGCATCCATCTGTATCTAGGGTTTAACATTGAGCAGATGTTGCAGTTTTCTCCAAAATGATTCATTAATGTTCAGTCTGAGGTCACCACTGTATTCTTTAGTGTCCAGCTCCTGCCTCATGTTGCCACTCTCTGTTCAGGTCCGTCCAGTCCATCCACCACACGCGCTCAGAACCACACACTCCGATGGGGCGGAACTCGACAACAGCCACCTCCACGACGACGACGACGGTTGTCACGATGACCACGTTCACCATCTTCGCCATGGCAATAATGACCGGCTAAAGAAGCTGCAGACGTTCTACTCCTCGGAGACGAAGGGCGGAGTCTCTATATCTCCCAGAATGATCCTGGAGACCACGGAGCCACGCCCCTCGGACAGAGAACACCTGGCAGGCGCCATGGAAATGGCCCAAACTGCCCCGCCCCCTCTCCCCCAGCTACGGAATGCTGGGCTGAAGGAGGGAGGGGGGGGGGGGAGGAAGGTCACATGGGTGGGCCACATGGTGCGTCCGCAGGGCCCCACGGGGCTCCTGGTCAACGGGTCCAAACCCCCGGCCTTCCCCTCCCAGAGACAGCATGCTCTGGTCATCAAGAGCCTTCGCCAGGAGAGGGGGAGGAGAGGAGGAGGAGGAGATAGAGAAGGAGGAGGGGGAAGAGGAGGAGGGATGAGTGGAGGAGTGAAGCGTAACTCTGTTCAGCTGCGTCAGTCCTTACAGCGTCGAGTAGCTGACCTGAACCTCCCTCTGCTCCCAGCAGCCCAGCAGAGACCCTACTGACCTAAGACCCTAACCCTGCTGACCTACTGACCTACTGACCTACAGAGACCCTGCTGACCTACTGACCTACTGACCTACAGAGACCCTGCTGACCTACTGACCTACAGAGACCCTGCTGATCTACTGACCTACTGACCTACAGAGACCCTGCTGACCTACTGACCTACAGAGACCCTGCTGACCTACAGAGACCCTACTGACCTACTGACCTACAGAGACCCTACTGACCTACAGAGACCCTGCTGATCTACAGACCTGCTGACCTACAGAGACCCTGCTGACCTACTGACCTACTGAGACCCTGCTGACCTACAGACCTGCTGACCTACAGAGACCCTGCTGACCTACAGAGACCCTACTGACCTACTGACCTACAGAGACCCTACTGACCTGCTGACCTACAGAGACCCTGCTGACCTACTGACCTACAGAGACCCTGCTGACCTACTGACCTACAGAGACCCTGCTGACCTACAGAACCAGCTGACCTACAGACCCTGCTGACCTACATAGAGACCCTGCTGACCTACTGACCTACTGGACCTACAGACCTACAGAGACCCTACTGACCTACATGAGTACCCTGCGGACCTTACTTACCTACTGACCTACAGAGACCCTGCTGACCGATAACAGACCTGCTTGACCTTACAGAGACCACTGCTTGACCGTACTGACCTACTGACCTACAGAGACCCCTCCTGACCTACAGACCCTGCTGACCTACAGACCCTCGCTGACCTACAGAGCCCCTGTCTGACGCTACAGAGACCACTTGCTGACCTACTTACCTACGAGAGACCCTGCTGACCTACTTAGTCGACCTACAGACCTACAGAGACCCTACTGACCTACAGAGACCCTGCTGACCTACTTACCTACTGACCTACAGAGACCCTGCTGACCTACAGACCTGCTGACCTACAGAGACCCTGCTGACCTACTGACCTACTGACCTACAGAGACCCTGCTGACCTACAGACCCTGCTGACCTACAGACCCTGCTGACCTACAGAGACCCTGCTGACCTACAGAGACCCTGCTGACCTACTGACCTACAGAGACCCTGCTGACCTACAGAGACCCTGCTGACCTACTGACCTACAGAGACCCTGCTGACCTACAGAGACCCTACTGACCTACAGAGACCCTACTGACCTACAGAGACCCTGCTGACCTACAGAGACCCTAATGACCTACAGAGACCTGCTGACTATGAAGAGCCCCTACAGACCTACTGACCTACAGAGACCCTGCTGACCTACAGAGACCCTACTGACCTAGAGACCCTGCTGACCTACAGAGACCCTGCTGACCTAGAGACCCTGCTGACCTACAGAGACCCTACTGACCTACAGAGACCCTGCTGACCTACTGACCTACAGAGACCCTGCTGACCTGACCTACAGAGACCCTGCTGACCTACTGACCTACAGAGACCCTACTGACCTACAGAGACCCTACTAACTCTGGTGACTAGGGGGTTAATCACTCTACAAAGTCCAAAACGTGTCCATGTCCGCACAGCCGCGTTGTAGAATATTGGACCGTTGGCTTTCATACTTTTCGAATTCTAAGCACGTGTCAAGGAATTCCACTATCCGTCAACACGTTCACATTAATAGAAGCACGTGGAGCCACATTGATATGGTACAACGGGCCGCAGGACTATCGCGGATCTGTGACTGTGAACTCTGAATTGTGCTTCAGGAAGGGGGGGAGTGAGGAGGTGAACACAGAGACCCTGGTGAACCTGGTGACTAGGCTAGGAAGAGAACCGGATGTCAACCAGCTACTGGTTTATAGTGCCAAAGGATTACAGTTCACCATGAACAAGGCGCTCTTATGTGATGTCATCAGGTGGAACCAGGTAGAACGTTCCATAGCATTATCACAGTACTGAATGGGTTGACTCTCACTCTCATTATCAGTCTCTTTATTAACATTTGTTTTTACTCTATTCACTGAACTGTATTCACATTTTTTACTCCCATAAAAACAGACAATGTGTATTTCTCTTATTCTGGATGATTATATTATGATACCACCATTCCATGTCTCTCTCCCTCCATCTCTGTGACATTAATAATGTGTGTAGACTACAGCCAGTGGTAACAGAAGGTATGGAGCAGGTATAGAGGTAGACTACAGCCAGTGGTAACAGTGGGTATGGAGCAGGTATAGAGGTAGACTACAGCCAGTGGTAACAGTGGGTATGGAGCAGGTATAGAGGTAGACTACAGCCAGAGGTAACAGTGGGTATGGAGCAGGTATAGAGGTAGACTACAGCCAGAGGTAACAGTGGGTATGGAGCAGGTATAGAGGTAGACTACAGCCAGTGGTAACAGTGGGTATGGAGCAGGTATAGAGGTAGACTACAGCCAGTGGTAACAGTGGGTATGGAGCAGGTATAGAGGTAGACTACAGCCAGTGGTAACAGTGGGTATGGAGCAGGTATAGAGGTAGACTACAGCCAGAGGTAACAGTGGGTATGGAGCAGGTATAGAGGTAGACTACAGCCAGTGGTAACAGTGGGTATGGAGCAGGTATAGAGATAGACTACAGCCAGTGGTAACAGTAGGTATGGAGCAGGTATAGAGGTAGACTACAGCCAGTGGTAACAGTAGGTATGGAGCAGGTATAGAGGTAGACTACAGCCAGTGGTAACAGTGGGTATGGAGCAGGTATAGAGGTAGACTACAGCCAGAGGTAACAGTGGGTATGGAGCAAGTATAGAGGTAGACTACAGCCAGAGGTAACAGTGGGTATGGAGCAAGTATAGAGGTAGACTACAGCCAGAGGTAACAGTGGGTATGGAGCAGGTATAGAGGTAGACTACAGCCAGTGGTAACAGTGGGTATGGAGCAGGTATAGAGGTAGACTACATCCAGTGGTAACAGTGGGTATGGAGCAGGTATAGAGGTAGACTACAGCCAGTGGTAACAGTGGGTATGGAGCAGGTATAGAGGTAGACTACAGCCAGAGGTAACAGTGGGTATGGAGCAGGTATAGAGGTAGACTACAGCCAGTGGTAACAGTGGGTATGGAGCAGGTATAGAGGTAGACTACAGCCAGTGGTAACAGTAGGTATGGAGCAGGTATAGAGGTAGACTACAGCCAGTGGTAACAGTAGGTATGGAGCAGGTATAGAGGTAGACTACAGCCAGTGGTAACAGTAGGTATGGAGCAGGTATAGAGGTAGACTACAGCCAGAGGTAACAGTGGGAATGGAGCAGGTATAGAGGTAGACTACAGCCAGTGGTAACAGTAGGTATGGAGCAGGTATAGAGGTAGACTACAGCCAGAGGTAACAGTGGGTATGGAGCAGGTATAGAGGTAGACTACAGCCAGTGGTAACAGTGGGTATGGAGCAGGTATAGAGGTAGACTACAGCCAGTGGTAACAGTGGGTATGGAGCAGGTATAGAGGTAGACTACAGCCAAAGGTAACAGTGGGTATGGAGCAGGTATAGAGGTAGACTACAGCCAGTGGTAACAGTGGGTATGGAGCAGGTATAGAGGTAGACTACAGCCTGAGGTAACAGTAGGTATGGAGCAGGTATAGAGGTAGACTACAGCCAGTGGTAACAGTGGGTATGGAGCAGGTATAGAGGTAGACTACAGCCAGTGGTAACAGTGGGTATGGAGCAGGTATAGAGGTAGACTACAGCCAGTGGTAACAGTGGGTATGGAGCAGGTATAGAGGTAGACTACAGCCAGAGGTAACAGTGGGTATGGAGCAGGTATAGAGGTAGACTACAGCCAGTGGTAACAGTGGGTATGGAGCAGGTATAGAGGTAGACTACAGCCAGTGGTAACAGTAGGTATGGAGCAGGTATAGAGGTAGACTACAGCCAGTGGTAACAGTGGGTATGGAGCAGGTATAGAGGTAGACTACAGCCAGTGGTAACAGTGGGTATGGAGCAGGTATAGAGGTAGACTACAGCCAGTGGTAACAGTGGGTATGGAGCAGGTATAGAGGTAGACTACAGCCAGAGGTAACAGTGGGTATGGAGCAGGTATAGAGATAGACTACAGCCAGTGGTAACAGTGGGTATGGAGCAGGTATAGAGGTAGACTACAGCCAGAGGTACCAGTAGGTATGGAGCAGGTATAGAGGTAGACTACAGCCAGTGGTAACAGTGGGTATGGAGCAGGTATAGAGGTAGACTACAGCCAGAGGTAACAGTGGGTATGGAGCAGGTATAGAGGTAGACTACAGCCAGAGGGTATGGAGCAGGTATAGAGGTAGACTACAGCCAGAGGTAACAGTGGGAATGGAGCAGGTATAGAGGTAGACTACAGCCAGAGGTAACAGTGGGAATGGAGCAGGTATAGAGGTAGACTACAGCCAGAGGTAAGAGTGGGTATGGAGCAGGTATAGAGGTAGACTACAGCCAGAGGGTATGGAGCAGGTATAGAGGTAGACTAGAGAGAATAAGAGCACTTCCTCCCTTTCAACAAGCATTTTGCTACGGCTGGCCATGCTTTCCACCTGGCTACCACTACCAGCTCTGCACCCTCCGCTGCAACTTGCCCATGCCCCCCCTGCTTCTCCTTCACCAAAATTCAGATAGCTGATGTCCTGAAAGAGCTGCTAAATCTGGACTTCTACAAATCAGCTGGGCTAGACAATCTGGACCTTTTCTTTCTAAAACTAGCCGCCGAAATTGTCGCAACCCCTATTACTAGCCTGTTCAACCTCTCTTTCGTAACGTCTGAGATCCCCAGAGATTGGAAAGCTGCCGTGGTCATCCCCCTCTTCAAAGGGGGTGACACTCTAGATCCAAACTGTTACAGACCTATATCCATCCTGCCCTGCCTTTCAAAAGTATTTGAAAGCCAAGTTAACAAACAGATCACCGACCATTTCGATTCGCACTGTACCTTCTCCGCTATGCAATCTGGTTTCCGAGCTGGTCATGAGTGCACCTCAGCCACGCTCAAGGTCCTAAATGATATTATAACCGCGATCGATAATAGACAGTACTGTGCAGCCGTCTTCATCGACCTGGCCAAGGCTTTCGACTCTGTCAATCACTGCATTCTTATTGGCAGACTAAATAGCCTTGGTTTCTTAAATGACTGCCTCTTCTGGTTCACCAACTACTTCTCAGATAGAATTCAATGTGTCAAATCGGAGGGCCTGTTGTCTGGACCTCTGGCAGTCTCTGTGGGGGTGCCACAGGGTTCAATTCTTGGGCCGACTCTATTCTCTGTGTATATCAATGATGTCGCTCTTGCTGCTGGTGACTCTCAGATCCACCTCTACATTTTAGTCATTTAGCAGACGCTCTTATCCAGAGCGACTTACAGTTAGTGCATACATTATTCTTTTTTTTTTTCTTTTTTTCATACTGGCCCCCCGTGGGAAGCGAACCCACAACCCTGGCGTTGCAAACGCCATGCTCTAACCAACTGAGCTACCTCCCTGCCGGCCATTCCCTCCCCTACCCTGGACGACGCTGGGCCAATTGTGCGCCGCCCCATTGGTCTCCCGGTTGCGGCCGGCTACAGCAGAGCCTGGATTCGAAACAGGATCTCTAGTGGCACAGCTAGCACTGCAATGCAGTGCCTTAGACCACTGCGCCACTCGGGAGGTACACAGACGACACCATTTTGTATACATCTGGCCCTTCATTGGACACTGTGTTAACAAACCTCCAAACGAGCTTCAACACCATACAACACTCCTTCAGTAGCCTCCAACTGCTCTTAAACGCTAGTGAAACTAAATGCATGCTCTTTAATCGAACGCTGCTGGCACCCGCCCGCCCGACTAGAATCACTACTCTCGGTGGGTCTGACTTGGAATATGTGGACAACTACAAACACCTAGGTGTCTGGTTAGACTGTAAACTCTCCTTCCAGACTCACATTAAGCATCTCCAATCCAAAGTTAAATCTAGAATCGGCTTCCTATTTCGCAACAAAGCCTCCTTCACTCATGCTGCCAAACATGCCCTCGTAAAACTGACTATCCTACCGATCCTTGACTTCAGTGATGTCATTTACAAAATAGCTTCCAACACTCTACTCAGCAAATTGGATGTAGTCTATCACAGTGCCATCCGTTTTATCACCAAAGCCCCATATACTACCCACTATTGTGACCTGTTCGCTCTCGTTGGCTGGCCCTCACTACATATTAGTCGCCAAACCCACTGGCTCCAGGTCATCTATAAATCACTTCTAGGCAAATCCCTGCAGGTATATCTCACTGGTCATCCCCAAAGCCAACACCTCCTTTGGCCGCCATTCCTTCCAGTTCTCTGCTGCAAATGACTGGAACGAACTGCAAAAATCTCTGAAGCTGGAGACACTTATCTCCCTCACTAACTTTAAGCATCAGTTGTCAGAGCAGCTTACCGATCACTGCACCTGTACACAGCCCTTCTGTAGTTAGCCCGTCCAACTACCTCATCCCTATATTGTTCTTTACATTGTAATTTATTTTGCTCATTTGCACCCCAGTATCTCTATTTGCACATCATATTCTGCACATCTATCACTCCAGTGTTAGTACTAAATTGTAATTATTTTGCACTATGGCCTATTTATTGCCTTACCTCCATAACTTACTACATTTGCACACACTGTATATATATTTTCTGTTGTCAAATCAAATCAAATCAATGAAATCACATTTTAATTGCCACATGTGCCGAATACAACAGGCGTAGACATTACCGTGATATGCTTACTTACAAGCCCTTAACCAACAGTGCATTTATTTCTTAATAAAAAAGTAAAATAAAACAACAACAAAAAAAAAGTGTTGAGAAAAAAAGAGCAGAAGTAAAATAAAATAACAGTAGGGAGGCTATATACAGGGGGGTATCGGTGCAGAGTCAATGTGCGGGGGCACCGGCTAGTTGAGGTAGTTGAAGTAATATGTACATGTGGGTAGAGTTAAAGTGACTATGCATAAATAATTAGTAGAAGCAGCGTAAAAAGATGGAGTGGGGGGGCAGTGCAAATAGTCCGGGTAGCCATGATTAGCTGTTCAGGAGTCTTATGGCTTGGGGGTAGAAGCTGTTGAGAAGCCTTTTGGACCTAGACTTGGCACTCCGGTACCGCTTGCCGTGCGGTAGCAGAGAGAACAGTCTATGACTAGGGTGGCTGGAGTCTTTGACAGTTTTGAGGGCTTTCCTCTGACACCGCCTGGTATAGAGGTCCTGGATGGCAGGAAGCTTGGCCCCAGTGATGTACTGGGCCGTACGCACTACCCTCTGTAGCGCCGAGCAGGTTGAGAGGGTATGGAGCTGGTATAGAGGTAGACAGGTAGATCAGTGACTTTGGGGGAATCTGGTTGCTGCTTCGAGCTCTTAAATTATTCAATAGTTGTATTTGATCCTGTGTGTGTGTGTGTGTGTGTGTGTGTGTGTGTGTGTGTGTGTGTGTGTGTGTGTGTGTGGACAGATTGAGCGTATTCAGGTGTATCACCCCCCCATGTACTAGCTGCTGCTACTTAACACTACTTAACCCTAAACACTCTAGAAATAGCATTTGACCTTGTGGGGACTAACAACATTTCCCCAGTTAGTCACGTTTGTTTGTTTACTGTTCGTGTGAACTTCTGGTCCCCACAAGTGTAGTTAAACACGTCCACACACACGCACACACACACACACACACACACACTCAGAATCAGAGGTAGATTAGTAAAGGGTAGTGTTGTTGTTGAATGAAGGTATGGAGGTAATGGTAATTCAGGTATGGAAACTTAATCAATTATGAATGACTCATTCAGGGATGTCACCATGGATACCATGGATCATTACTGCAACACGGTCAGTCTTAATGCTGCTAATAGAAAAACAAATGTTTTTTTAAACAATGATGTGTATCAAATGGATCAGCTGGCAAACAGAGTCAAACCAAAATACCCCAAAATCAACGTGAATATATAGGCTCAGTCTCCAACTAAAGAAAAGTTCAGTCTCAAAATTCAAGAAATTAAAAAAACTAGCAAATATCCAAATAATTCAGTCGCATTAAATAAAATATGGATATATTTTACCAGTTCAGTTGTTAGTCTGTGTAAGTGGACCTTATGCTGCGTTCGTAACCAAGTGGGAGGTGGGGATTTACCAGTTGTGAAGTCGTAAATACCAGTTAGATGCATTCACATGCTTTGGACTAATGGCCAACAAGCTGCGTAAACCATTAACTAAAAGTACAGCTATCAGCTGAACATATAGATTGCTTTTTATAAATAATGTTTTGTTGTTGCATTTAACTGCTGTAAATGCTGTTATCAAGGTAATTTCCTTAGTAGGTGACGTCAGAGGTCAACAGTAATGACCAGTTTGAGGGCCGTTCAAGTGGATTTTTCCCTGTCATATGTGGTAAATTCCCACTTTCCGCAGCATCATAAATAGCCTTACACACGTTGGTCCACTAAAGGAAACTTCTCTTGATCATCAATACAGTATCTCTTCACCCTTACACTGGTGGGAACTGGCAGATGTGGATACATTGAAATGTTTCCTACAGAAAAAATATGAAAATCATAACCATGGTAGCAATTGAAAGGGAACAGTTTGGAGATGATGGGGAAATTATTAGGTGAGGACACATTTACATTTACATTTACGTCATTTAGCAGACGCTCTTATCCAGAGCGACTTACAAATTGGTGCATTCACCAAATAGCCAGTAGTACAACCACTTTACAATTTTTTTTTTTTTTTTTTTTTTTTTTTTTTTTGGGGGGGGGTAGAAGGATTACTTTATCCTATCCCAGGTATTCCTTAAAGAGGTGGGGTTTCAAATGTCTCCGGAAGGTGGTGAGTGACTCCGCTGTCCTGGCGTCGTGAGGGAGCTTGTTCCACCATTGGGGTGCCAGAGCAGCGAACAGTTTTGACTGGGCTGAGCGGGAACTATGCTTCCGCAGAGGAAGGGGAGCCAGCAGGCCAGAGGTGGATGAACGCAATGCCCTCGTTTGGGTGTAGGGACTGATCAGAGCCTGAAGGTACGGAGGTGCCGTTCCCCTCACAGCTCCATAGGCAAGCACCATGGTCTTGTAACGGATGCGAGCTTCAACTGGAAGCCAGTGGAGTGTGCGGAGGAGGGGGGGTGACGTGAGAGAACTTGGGAAGGTTGAACACCAGACGGGCTGCGGCATTCTGGATGAGTTGTAGGGGTTTAATGGCACAGGCAGGGAGCCCAGCCAACAGCGAGTTGCAGTAATCCAGACGGGAGATGACAAGTGCCTGGATTAGGACCTGTGCCGCTTCCTTTGTAAGGCAGGGTCGTACTCTCCGAATGTTGTAGAGCATGAACCTGCAGGATCGGGTCACCGCCTTGATGTTAGTGGAGAACGACAGGGTGTTGTCCAGGGTCACGCCAAGGCTCTTCGCACTCTGGGAGGAGGACACAATGGAGTTGTCAACCGTGATGGCGAGATCATGGAACGGGCAGTCCTTCCCCGGGAGGAAGAGCAGCTCCGTCTTGCCAGGGTTCAGCTTGAGGTGGTGATCCGTCATCCATACTGATATGTCTGCCAGACATGCAGAGATGCGATTCGCCACCTGGTTATCAGAAGGGGGAAAGGAGAAGATTAGTTGTGTATCGTCAGCGTAGCAATGATAGGAGAGGCCATGTGAGGATATGACAGAGCCAAGTGACTTGGTGTATAGGGAAAAAAGGAGAGGGCCTAGAACTGAGCCCTGGGGGACACCAGTGGTGAGAGCACGTGGTGCGGAGACAGCTTCTCGCCACGCCACTTGGTAGGAGCGACCGGTCAGGTAGGACGCAATCCAGGAGTGAGCCGCGCCGGAGATGCCCAGCTCGGAGAGGGTGGAGAGGAGGATCTGATGGTTCACAGTATCAAAGGCAGCAGACAGGTCTAGAAGGACAAGAGCAGAGGAGAGAGAGTTAGCTTTAGCAGTGCGGAGAGCCTCCGTGACACAGAGAAGAGCAGTCTCAGTTAAATGACCAGTCCTGAAACCTGACTGGTTTGGATCAAGAAGGTCATTCTGAGAGAGATAGCAAGAGAGTTGGCTAAAGACGGCACGCTCAATAGTTTTGGAAAGAAAAGAAAGAAGGGATACTGGTCTGTAGTTGTTGACATCAGTGGGATCGAGTGTTGAGTTTTTGAGAAGGGGTGCAACTCTCGCTCTCTTGAAGACGGAAGGGACATAGCCAGCGGTCAAGGATGAGTTGATCAGCGAGGTGAGGTAGGGGAGAAGGTCACCGGAGATGGTCTGGAGAAGAGAGGAGGGGATGGGGTCAAGCGGGCAGGTTGTTGGGCGGCCTGCAGTCACAAGTCGCAAGATTTTATCTGGAGAGAGAGGGGAGAAAGAAGTCAAAGCATAGGGTAGGGCAGTGTGAGCAGGACCAGCAGTGTCATTAGACTTAACAAACGAGGATCGGATGTCGTCAACCTTCTTTTCAAAGTGGTTGACGAAGTCATCCACAGAGAGGGAGGAGGGGGGGGGGGGGGGAGGATTCAGCAGTGAGGAGAATGTGGCAAAGAGCTTCCTAGGGTTAGAGGCAGATGCTTGGAATTTAGAGTGGTAGAAAGTGGCCTTAGCAGCAGAAACAGATGAAGAAAATGTATAGAGGAGGGAGTGAAAAGATGCCAGGTCGGCAGGGAGTTTAGTTTTCTTCCATTTCCGCTCAGCTGCCCGGAGCTCTGTTCTGTGAGCTCGCAATGAGTCATCAAGCCACGGAGCTGGAGGGGAGGACCAAGCCGGCCGGGAGAATAGGGGACACAGGGAGTCAAAGGATGCAGAAAGGGAGGAGAGGAGGGTTGAGGAGGCAGAATCAGGAGATTGGAGGGAGAAGGATTGAGCAGAGGGAAGAGATGATAGGATGGAAGAGGAGTGAGTAGTGGGAGAGAGAGAGCGAAGGTTGCGGCGGCGCGTTACCATCTGTGTAGGGGCAGAGTGAGTAGTGTTGGAGGAGAGCGAGAGAGAAAAGGATACAAAGTAGTGGTCGGAGACATGGAGGGGAGTTGCAGTGAGATTAGTAGAAGAGCAACATCTAGTGAAGATGAAGTCAAGCGTATTGCCTGCCTTGTGAGTAGGGGGGGACGGTGAGAGGGTGAGGTCAAAAGAGGAGAGGAGTGGAAAGAAGGAGGCAGAGAGAAATGAGTCAAATGTAGACGTAGGGAGGTTGAAATCCCCCAAAACTGTGAGGGGTGAGCCATCCTCAGGAAAGGAACTTATCAAGGCGTCAAGCTCATTGATGAACTCTCCAAGGGAACCTGGAGGGCGATAGATGACAATGATATTAAGCTTAAATGGGCTAGTGACTGTGACAGCGTGGAATTCAAATGAGGAGATAGACAGATGGGTTAGGGGAAAAATTGAGAATGACCACTTGGGAGAGATGAGGATTCCTGTGCCACCACCCCTCTGACCAAATTCTCTCGGGGTATGCGAGAACACATGGTCAGACGAGGAGAGAGCAGTAGGAGTAGCAGTGTTTTCAGTGGTAATCCATGTTTCCGTCAGTGCCAGGAAGTCGAGGGACTGGAGGGTAGCATAGGCTTGGATGAAGTCAGCCTTGTTGGCAGCAGAACGGCAGTTCCAGAGGCTGCCTGAGACCTGGAACTCCAGGTGTGTGGTGCGTGCAGGGACCACCAGGTTAGAGAGGCAGCAGCCACGCGGTGTGAGGCGTTTGTGTAGCCTGTGCGGAGAGGAGAGAACAGGGATAGGCAGAGGCATAGTTGACAGGCTGTAGCAGATGGCTACAATAATGCAGAGGAGATCGGAATGAAATGAACTAAACATCTGGGAAAGGAGAGAGCAGGGCCTCCCTCACCAAAAAAATATAACTCTCCCAACTTCCACCTCAGAAACTATAATTGTTTCACTGAACCACCCGAATAAAACTCTCCCAACTTCCACTTTAGAAATTAGAATTGTTGTAAACTACAGCGGTTCAATGTTTCAAGGAATAGACTCAACTTACTTTATTCAGCTAACTAACTATGACGCCATAGCTAACTAGCATGCTAGCATCCAATAACACACAGTTTAGCACCAATACTTGGTTACAACAAACTACCAATAGTGTGTTAACACACTAAACAGATAATTCGTGTCGTGTCTAGTTCTTTCATAACGCAGCAATAAATAAACGTTGGCTAGCTAGCACAAAGATATTGTATTTAGCTACTACAGTACAGCTAGCTGGCAGTGTTGGCTAGCTAGCAATGGCCGCTGTGCTGACCCTGCTTGAAAAACGGCGTCGCTGCGAACGAACGTAGCTGGCCAAAAGGACACCGTACCTAGTTGCTACCGTTGCTAATAGCTACTCGCCAGCCAGTCAGGAGGTGAGTTAGCCAGCTAGCTTCGTGCCACACCCAGCACTGCCGAATACAAAAGTAACCTACAATAACTACATACAACAACTACCCACAACAACCCACGATGCCCAGCTACAATACCCAACTACAATCCAAATACATAGTTTAAGCCCTACTCGACAAAGCCCAAGCTATGCATAAAGCCAAACTTACCCGACGCCAGCTGTCTGGGTGGTTTTCTGCAATCAGTAGCTGTAATTAAGTACACTAGCTACTAACTACCTAACGTTAATGCTTCAGATAATGAGGTTAGAAAAACAGCTGAATGGTAGGTAGCTAGCTGGCTTAATTACAGGTACTCTTAAGCGTGAAATAACATTGGAAACAACTATCCACCGTTGCTAAAAGTTACCAGTAGCTACCCGCTAGGTTAGCTAGCCTCGTGCTTCACCGGGCTAACTCGAATACAATACTTACCTACAATAATTACCTATAATTACCTACAATAACTACCTAAATAAACTACCTACAATATCTAACTACAATACCTACCTACAATCTAAATACATGGTTTAAGCTTAACTCAACACCATATAAGAAGCCAAGCTTACCTCCTGCTAGAGAAACACAACCTCACCCGACGTAGTCCTCAGCAGGTCACCTGACACAAGACTGAATCCAAACATTACACTGTTGACTTTATTTGCATTTTACATTTACTGTACTTTTCGCCGCATTTGTTGATAACGAAATCTGAAAATACTCTGGATACATTCAGTAAGATGATAAGACTATTCCTGGAAAATGTGGGGTAGGTGCAACACAAGACAAAAAAATGACAAGGGTTTGAGTGAGAGGACCAACTGGTGTCTAACAGTAGCTGTTACCAGGTGACATGTCATCTGGTAACAGTCTCATTCTGTTCAGAACAACCCAGGGTATGACGACATGTCATCTGGTAACAGTCTCATTCTGTTCAGAACAACCCAGGGTATGACGACATGTCATCTGGTAACAGTCTCATTCTGTTCAGAACAACCCAGGGTATGACGACATGTCATCTGGTAACAGTCTCATTCTGTTCAGAACAACCCAGGGTATGACGACATGTCATCTGGTAACGGTCTCATTCTGTTCAGAACAACCCAGGGTATGACGACATGTCATCTGGTAACAGTCTCATTCTGTTCAGAACAACCCAGGGTATGACGACATGTCATCTGGTAACGGTCTCATTCTGTTCAGAACAACCCAGGGTATGACGACATGTCATCTGGTAACGGTCTCATTCTGTTCAGAACAACCCAGGGTATGACGACATGTCATCTGGTAACGGTCTCATTCTGTTCAGAACAACCCAGGGTATGACGACATGTCATCTGGTAACGGTCTCATTCTGTTCAGAACAACCCAGGGTATGACGACATGTCATCTGGTAACGGTCTCATTCTGTTCAGAACAACCCAGGGTATGACGACATGTCATCTGGTAACGGTCTCATTCTGTTCAGAACAACCCAGGGTATGACGACATGTCATCTGGTAACGGTCTCATTCTGTTCAGAACAACCCAGGGTATGACGACATGTCATCTGGTAACGGTCTCATTCTGTTCAGAACAACCCAGGGTATGACGACATGTCATCTGGTAACGGTCTCATTCTGTTCAGAACAACCCAGGGTATGACGACATGTCATCTGGTGACTGTACATCAAACATAGTGATCATAAACATTGACACTGGACATGACATGAGTTTTATGATTTGGAAATGTGAAGTGCACATTTGAACTCACTGGTGTTTGGCTTGCTTGTATGACATCAAAGCGGTATTTATTATAATCTTCAATGTTCATAGCGTAATCCTAATCCTAATTTACACCTTTTCCCTCACTCAGACAACAAACACTTGCGAAAGTTGTCCAATTACCAGGAGGGATGAGGACAAGTTGTTGTTGCCCACAGTGCTCAACTTCAGAACGGCTGTCAGTCAAAACCCATACCGTGCTGTGAAGCGCAGAGCCAGAGCTCTGACGTCATGTATAGCATGTTACTGTACAGCCACTACGTTCCCATTTAAGTGCTTATTAGTGCCTAAACCTTCCATTTTCATATGGGTATGAGTGTAAAGGGCTTCCAGTCTCTGAGAAAGTTGTCACTAGTTTGGAGAATAACAAAAATAGAAACGCAAAGATTTCACTGAGTTACAGTTCAGGAAATCAGTCAATTGAAATACATTTGTTAGGCCCTAATCTATGGATGTTGGTCATAGATACCTTAAAAAAAGGTAGGGACATGGCTCAGAAAACCAGTGAATATCTTGTGTGACAACCATTTGCCTCATGCATAGAGTTGATCAGGCTGTTGATTGTGGCCTGTGGAATGTTGTCCCACTCCTCTTCAATGGCTGTGCAAAGTTGCTGGATATTGGCGGGAACTGGAACACGCTGTCGTACACGACGATCCAGAGCATCCCAAACATGCTCAATGGGTGACATGTCTGGTGAGTATGCAGAACATGGAAGAACTGGGACATTTTCAGGTTCCAGGAATTGTGTACAGATCCTTGCGACATTGGGGCCGTGCATTATCATGCTGAGGTGATGGCGTGGATGAATGCCATGACAATAGGATCTCGTCACGGTATCTCTGTGCATTCAAATTGCCATCGATAAAATGCAATCGCCACCATGGGGCACTCTGTTCACAACATTGACATCAGCAAACCGCTCGCCCACACGACGCCAGACACATGGTCTGCGGTTGTGAGATCGGACGAACTGCCAAATTCTCTAAAACGACGTTTGAGGTGGCTTATGGTAGAGAAATTAACATTAAATTATCTGGCAACAGCTCTGGTGCACATTCCTGCAGTCAGCATGCCAATTGCATACTCCATCAAAACTTGAGACATCTGTGGTATTGTGTTGTGTGACAAAACTGCTAATTTTAGAGCTACCTTTTATTGTCCCCAGCACAAGGTGCACCTGTGTAATGATCAGGCTGTTTAATTAGCTTTTTTATATTCCACACCTGTCAGGTAGATGGATTATCTTGGCAAAGGAGAAAGGCTCACTAACTGGGATGTAACCAAATTTGCGCACCAATTTTGAGAGAAATAAGCTTTTTGTGTGTATGGAAATTTTCAGGGATTTTTGTTACTTCAGCTCATGAAACATGGGACCAACACCTTGCATGTTGCGTTTATATTTTTGTTCGGTGTATATATATACTGTATATATATATACATATACATACAGTACCAGTCAAAAGTTTGGACACACCTACTCATTCAAGGGTTTTTCTTAATTTTTACTATTTTCTACATTGTAGAATAATAGTGAAGACATCAAAACTATGAAATAACACATATGGAATCATGTAGTAACCAAAAAAGTGTTAAACAAATCAAAATATATTTGATATTCTTCAAATAGCCACCTTTTGCCTTGATGACAGCTTTGCACACTCTTGGCATTCTCTCAACCAGCTTCATGAGGTAGTCACCTGGAATACATTTCAATTAACAGGTGTGCCTTCTTAAAAGTTAATTTGTGGAATTTCTTTCCTTCTTAATGCGTTTGAGCCTCAGTTTTGTTGTGACAAGGTAGGGGTGGTATACAGAAGATAGCCCTATTTGGTAAAAGACCAAGTCCATATTATGGCAAGAACAGCTCAAATAAGCAAAGAGAAACAACAGTCCATCATTACTTTAAGACATGAATGTCAGTCAATCCGGAACATTTCAAGAACTTTGAACATTTCTTGAAGTGCAGTCGCAAAAACTATCAAGCGCTATGATGAAACTGGCTCTCATGAGGACCCATCTGCAGGGCCGTGATGGCTCTGCAGGAGTCTAGCGAGGCTTACCTGGTCGGTCTGTTCGAGGACAGCAAACTGTGTGCCATCCACGCAAAGAGGGTGACCATCGTGCCCTAGGACATCCAGCTGGCCCGCCTTATTTGCAGAGAGCGCGTGTAAATTATGACCTGATCTCCAAAATCCTACCTCAATATTTCCATCAAAAAGGCACAATTGATCTATTTATACGTGGTCCTCTGTAGCTCAATGTCACGATCGTCGAAAGGAGTGGACCAAGGCCGATACGTGAAGTCCTCGGTTATACAATACAAACCAACACGGAACAAGATCCCAAAAAAGACGAGTGCACAATAGGCTGCCTAAGTATGGTTCCCAATCAGAGACAACAAGCAACAGCTGATTCACGTTGCCTCTGATTGAGAACCACCCCGGCCAACATAGAAACACATAAACTAGATCGTGAACATAGAACACAAAACATAGACACTACACACCCTGGCTCAACATAAAAGAGTCCCTAGAGCCAGGGCGTGACACTCAATTGGTAGAGCATGGCGCTTGTAATGCCAGGGTAGTGGGTTCGATCCCCGGGACCACCCATACGTAAACATGTATGCGCACATGACTGTAAGTCGCTTTGGATAAAAGCGTCTGCTAAATGGCATATTATTATTATTATCATCTGGTTTGGGCTTAGTGGGACTATCAATTATTTTTCAACAGGACAATGACCCAACACACCTCCAGGCTGTGTAAGGGCTATTTTACCAAGAAGGAGAGTGAAAGAGTGCTGCATCAGATGATCTGGCCTCCACAATCCCCCGACCTCAACCAAATTGAGATGGTTTGGGATGAGTCGGACGGCAGAGTGAAGGAAAAGCAGCCAACAAGTGCTCAGCATATGTGGGAACTCCTTCAAGACTGTTCTAAAAGCATTCCAGGTGAAGCTGGTTGAGAGAATACCAAGAGTGTGCAAAGCTGTCATCAAGGCAAAGGGTGGCTATTTGAAGAATCTCAAATTCAAAAGATATTTTGATTTGTTTAAGATTTTTTTGGTTACTACATGATTCCATACGTGTTATTTCATAGTTTTGATGTCTTCACTTTTATTCTACAAAATAGTAAAAATAAAGAAAAACCCTTGAATGAGTAGGTGTGTCCAATCTTTTGACTGGTACTGTATGTATATATATATATATATCTATATATATATATATATATATATATATATATATATATATACATACACAGTGGGGAGAACAAGTATTTGATACACTGCCGATTTTGCAGGTTTTCCTACTTACAAAGCATGTAGAGGTCTGTAATTTTTAGCATAGGTACACTTCAACTGTGAGAGACGGAATCTAAAAAGAAGAAAATCACATTGTATGATTTTTAAGTAATTAATTTGCATTTTATTGCATGACATAAGTATTTGATCACCTACCAACCAGTAAGAATTCCGTCTCTCACAGACCTGTTAGTTTTTCTTTAAGAAGCCCTCCTGTTCTCCACTCATTACCTGAATTAACTGCACCTGTTTGAACTCGTCACCTGTATAAAAGACACCTGTCCACACACTCAATCAAACAGACTCCAACCTCTCCACAATGGCCAAGACCAGAGAGCTACATCCCTGCCAGCCATTCCCTACCCTACCCTGGCAACGCTGGGCCAATTGTGCGCCGCCCCATGGGTCTCCCGGTCGCGGCCGGCTACGACAGAGCCTGGATTCGAACCAGGATCTCTAGTGGCACAGCTAGCACTGCGATGCAGTGCCTTAGACCAATGCGCCACTCGGGAGGTCAGACCCCAGTACGATAGTGTAGTCAGACGCCAGTACGATGGTGTAGTCAGACCCCAGTACAATGCTGTCTGTGTGCTTTGAAGTTCAGTCAGCTCAAATTTCACTGTCTTAAAATTATAATTTTTTAAACTACAAATTCCGCCATAGAGCAGTCTGCACAGACAATATGAACACATTTGTCCAACCATAACAGATGGATGGCTAATGCAGAAAGAGAGAATTGATTCATTCTAGCACAACCATAACTTTCACAAATACTGAGACAGGCAGCCATCATGGCATCAGCATTTTTCGACTAGCTAGTGACATGACATGCGTGACACTTACTGATATGAACTGGTAATACATAGTGACACCTACTGATAGGAACTGGTAATACAGGTTTGGTTAGAATAGAGTGCAAAAGAATGAGAGACATTCAATAAAATCTACTTCATGAAAAGGAGGATATTATTTTAAATGAAAACGTTGAAAGTAGTTGATTTAATGATTTAATATATGGATTTTACAGGCTCAGTTCGTACAGTGAGAGCCAGGGAACCATCCTCTGGTGTGTCAGATGGAGAACAGGACAACAAGGTTAGGGGTATTATGACTTAAAGATGAAACACTATGTTACAAGGTTCACTGTGTATAGTGTTAAATATAACCCTGCCTTGTTACAAAGTTCACTGTGTATAGTCTTAAATGTAACCCTGCCTTTAAAGAAAAAAAAAACTATTCACCTTTATTTAACCAGGTAAGCCAGTTGAGAACAAGTTTTCATTTACAACTGCGACCTGGCCAAGATAAAGCAAAGCAGTGTGATAAAAACAACAACACAGAGTTACATATGGGGTAAACAAAACATAAAGTCAAAAATACAACAGAAAATATATAAACAGTGTGTGCGAATGTAGTAAGTTATTGAGGTAAGGCAATAAATAGGCCATAGTGCAAAATAGTTACAATTTCGTATTAACACTGGAATGATAGATGTGCAAAAATTGATGTGCAAATAGAGATACTGGGGTGCAAATTAGCAAAATAAATAACAATATGGGGATGAGGTAGTTGGGTGCGCTAATTTCAGAATGGCTGTGTACAGGTGCAGTGATCGGTAAGCTGCTCTGACAAGTAATGATTAAAGTTAATGAGGGAGAGAAGAGTCTCCAGCTTCAGAGATTTTTGCAGTTCGTTCCAGTCATTGGCAGCAGAGAACTGGAAGGAATGGCGGCCAAAGGAGGTGTTGGCTTTGGGGATGACCAGTGAGATATACCTGCTGGAGCGCAGACTACGGGTGGGTGTTGCTATGGTGACCAGTGAGCTAAGATAAGATGGGGATTTGCCTAGCAGTGATTTATAGATGACCTGGAGCCAGTGGGTTTGGCGACTAATATGTAGTGAGGACCAGCCAACAAGAGCATACAGGTCACTGCGGTGGGTAGTATATGGGGCTTTGGAGACAAAACGGATGGCACTGTAATAGACTACATCCAATTTGCTGAGTAGAGTGTTGGAAGCTATTTTCTAAATGACATCGCCGAAGTCAAGGATCGGTAGGATAGTCAGTTTTACGAGGGCATGTTTGGCAGCATGAGTGAAGGAGGCTTTGTTGCGAAATAGGAAGCCGATTCTAGATTTAACTTTGGATTGGAGATGCTTAATGTGAGTCTGGAAGGATAGTTTACAGTCTATCCACATACTCTAGGTCAGACCCGCCGAGAGTAGTGATTCTAGTCGGGTGGGCGGGTGCCAGCAGCGTTCGATTGAAGAGCATGCATTTAGTTTTACTAGTGTTTAAGAGCAGTTGGAGGCTACTGAAGGAGTGTTGTATGGCATTGAAGCTCGTTTGGAGGTTTGTTAACACAGTGTTCAATGAAGGGCCAGATGTATACAAAATGGTGTCGTCTGCGTAGAGGTGGATCTGAGAGTCACCAGCAGCAAGAGCAACATCATTGATACACACAGAGAAAAGAATCGGCTCGAGAATTGAACCCTGTGGCACCCCCATAGAGACTGCCATAGGTCCAGTAAACAGGCCCTCCGATTTGACACACTGAACTCTATCTGAGAAGTAGTTGGTGAACCAGGCGAGGCAGTCATTTGAGAAACCAAGGCAATTTAGTCTGCCAATAAGAATGCGGTGGTTGACAGAGTCGAAGCCTTGGCCAGGTCGATGAAGACGGCTGCACAGTACTGTCTATTATCGATCGCGGTTATAATATCGTTTAGGACCTTGAGCGTGGCTGAGGTGCACCCATGACCAGCTCAGAAACTGGATTGCATAGCGGAGAAGGTACGGTGGACTTCGAAATGGTCAGTGATCTGTTTGTTAACTTGGCTTTCAAAAACTTTCGAAAGGCAGGGCAGGATGGATATAGGTCTGTAGCAGTTTGGATCTAGAGTGTCACCCCCTTTGAAGAGGGGGATGACCGCGGCAGCTTTCCAATCTCTGGGGATCTCAGACGTTACGAAAGAGAGGTTGGACAGGCTAGTAATAGGGGTTGCGACAATTTCGGCGGCTAATTTTAGAAAGAAAGGGTCCAGATTGTCTAGCCCAGATGATTTGTAGGGGTCCAGATTTTGCAGCTCTTTCAAAACATCAGCTATCTGAATTTGTATGAAGGAGAAGCGGGGGGGGGGGGGGGGGGCATGGGCAAGTTGCAGCGGAGGGTGCAGAGCTGGAGGCCGGGGTAGTGGTAGCCAGGTGGAAAGCATGGCCAGCCATAGAAAAATGCTTGTTGAAATTCTCGATTATTGTAGATTTATCGGTGGTGATAGTGTTTCCTAGCCTCAGCGCAGTGGGCAGCTGGGAGGAGGTGCTCTTATTCTCCATGGACTTTACAGTGTCCCAAAACTTTTTGGAGTTAGTGCTACAGGATGCACATTTCTGTTTGAAAAAGCTAGCCTTTGCTTTCTTAACTGCTTGTGTATATTGGTTCCTAACTTCCCTGAAAAGTTGCATATTGCGGGGGCTATTCGATGCTAATGCAGTACGCCACAGGATGTTTTTGTGCTGGTCAAGGGCAGTCAAGTCTGAGGAGAACCAGGGGCCATATCTGTTCTTAGTTCTGAATTTTTTGAATGGGGCATGCTTATTTAAGATTGAGGGGAAAGCACTTTTAAAGAACAACCAGGCATCCTCTACTGACGGAATGAGATCGATATCCATCCAGGATACCTGGGCCAGGTCAATTAGGAAGGCCTGCTTGCTAAAGTGTTTTAGGGATCGTTTGACAGTGATGAGTGGTGGTCGTTTGATCGCGGACCCATTATGGACGCAGGCAATAAGGCAGTGATCGCTGAGATCCTGGTTGAAGACAGCGGAGGTGTATTTAGAGGGTAAGTTAGTAAGGATGATATCTATGAGGGTGCCCATGTTTACGGATTTAGGGTTGTACCTGGTAGGTTCCTTGATAATTTGTGTGAGATTGAGGGCATCTAGTTTGGATTGTAGGACGGCCGGGGTGTTAAGAATATCCCAGTTTAGGTCACCAAGCAGTACGAACTCTGAGGATTTAATAAACCTACAGTTTATAAATAATTTATAAATAATTTAGTTTATTGCTAAATTACCAGAATGTTTCCATGTCTAACCATGCTGATGTCTAACCATACTAGCATGGTGAGTTAGCCATAGCTCCCTGCTAGCCAACGCTACAAACAGTGGCTGATTAGCCTGCTAGCATGGTGAGTTAGCCATGGGTCTGAAAAATATATGCACTCACTAACTGTAAGTCGCTCTGGATAAGAGCGTCTGCTAAATGACTAAAATGTAAAATGTAATGGGTCACTGCTAGCCACCGCTGCTAACAGTGGCTGATTAGCCTACTAGCATGGTGAGTTAGCCATGGCTCCCTGCTAGCCACTGCTGCTAACAGTGGCAATTTAATCCTCCAGAAATGACAGAACAAATAATGCAAAAAATATTTTGGTAAAACTCAAATATACTAATTGATTAAAAAAACATTATGTTTTGAAAAAATGTTTTAAAAAGGTATCACCTTCGTAAATTATATCATAGGTAGGACTGGTGAAGTTATGTCGCCCATGCAGCTAAAAAAAAAACATCTGGAAATGTCTGCTCTTCCAAAATTACAACCAAATAATTGCAGCATTACCGCAAAAATGGAAAAGGAAAGTGGAAAGGGGAAAAAGTAAGGAACTGTCGGCATTAAAGAACGTAATTGGTTAAAGATAATTGTCAGAAATAAAGGACAGAATCATTAGATCATTTGTTTTGGTACTGTCCATTTGTAGCTTGTTTTTGGACACAGGTCCAGGAATGGCTGAAGGATTGCAATATTTACCTGGAGCTAACCCTACAGAAAGCATTACTGGGTGATCTGAAAAGTAATTGTCAATCGATCAATAATATAATATAATATAATGTATATTTTATATTTACAATCTGTAGAAACAATGAGAATAGAAAGGTTCAGAACTTTTGTAAAACATCACAGTACAGTAGAAGGATTCCTTTATACTATTCCAGGTATTCCTTAAAGAGGTGGGGTTTCAAGTGTCTCCGGAAGGTGGTCAGTGACTCCGCTGTCCTGGCGTCGTGAGGGAGCTTGTTCCACCATTGGAGTGCCAGAGCAGCAAATAGCTTTGACTGGGCTGAGCGGGAACTGTGCTTCCGTAGAGGTAGGGGAGCTAGCAGGCCAGAGGTGGATGAACGTAGTGCCCTCGTTTGGGTGTAGGGTCTGATCAGAGCCTTAAGGTAAGGAGGTGCCGTTCCCCTCACAGCTCCGTAGGCAAGCACCATGGTCTTGTAGCAGATGCGAGCCTCAACTGGAAGCCAGTGGAGTGTGCAGAGGAGCGGGGTGACATGAGAGAACTTGGGAAGGTCGAACACCAGACAGGCTGCAATGTTCTGGATAAGTTGTAGGGATTTAATGGCACAGGCAGCGAGCCCAGCCAACAGCGAGTTGCAGTAATCCAGACGGGAGATGACAAGTGCCTGGATTAGGACCTGTGCTTTCTGTGTAAGGTAGGGTCGTACTCTGCAAATGTTGTAGAGCATGAACCTGCAGGATTGGGTCACCGCTTTGATGTTAGCGGAGAATGACAGGGTGTTGTCCAGGGTGTTGTCCAGGAGGACACAATGGAGTTGTCAACCGTGATGGCGAGATCATGGAGCGGGCAGTCCTTCCCCGGGAGGAAGAGCAGCTCCGTCTTGCCGAGGTTCAGCTTGAGGTGGTGATCCGACATCCACACTGATAGGTCTGCCAGACATGCAGAGATGCGATTCGCACCTGGTTATCAGAAGGGGGAAAGGAGAAAATTAATTGTGTGTCGTCTGCGTAGCAATGATAGGAGAGACCATGTGAGGATATGACAGAGCCAAGTGACTTGGTGTATAGAGAGAATAGGAGAGGGCCTAGAACTGAGCCCTGGGGGACACCAGTGGTGAGAGCACGTGGTGCGAAGACAGATTCTCGCCACGCCACCTGGTAGGAGCAACCTGCCAGGTAGGACGCAATCCAAGAGTGAGCCGCGCCGGAGATACCCAACTCGTAGAGGGTGGAGAGGAGGATCTGATGGTTCACAGTATCAAAGGCAGCGGATAGGTCTAGAAGGATAAGAGCAGAGGAGAGAGAGTTATCTTTAGCAGTGCAGAGAGCCTCCGTGACACAGAGAAGAGCAGTCTTAGTTGAATGACCAGTCTTGAAACCTGACTGGTTTGGATCAAGAAGGTCATTCTGAGAGAGATAGCAGGAGAGTTGGCTAGAGACGGCACGCTCAAGAGTTTTGGAGAGAAAAGAAAGAAGGGATACTGGTCTGTAGTTGTTGACATTGAGTGTAGGTTTTTTGAGGAGGGGTGCAACTCTCGCTCTCTTGAAGACGGAAGGGACATAGCCAGCGGTCAAGGATGAGTTGATGAGCGAGGTGAGGTAAGGGAGAAGGGAGGAGGGGATAGGGTCAAGCGGGCAGGTTGTTGGGAGGCCGGCCGTCACAAGTCGCAAGACTTCATCTGGAGAGAGAGGGAAGAAAGAAGTCAAAGCATAGGGTAGGGCAGTGTGAGCAGGACCAGCGGTGTCATTTGAGGATTGGATGTCGTCAACCTTCTTTTCAAAATGGTTGACGAAGTCATCCACAGAGAGGGAGGAGGGAGGGGGAGGAGGAGGAGGATTTAGCAGGGAGGAGAAGGTGGAAACGAGCTTCCTAGGGTTAGAGGCTTGAAATTTAGAGTGGTAGAAAGTGGCTTTAGCAGCGGAAACAGAGGAAGAGAATGTAGAGAGGAGGGAGTGAAAAGATGACAGGTCCGCAGGGAGTCTAGTTTTCCTCCATTTCCGCTCGGCTGCCCGGAAATGGAGGAAACCCTAACCTTGAAACCCTAACCTCTTCTGTGAGCTCGCAATGAGTCGTCAAGCCACGGAGCAGGAGGGGAGGACCGAGCCGGCCGGGAGGATAGGGGACATAGAGAGTCAAAAGATGCAGAAAGGGAGGAGAGGAGGGTTGAGGAGGCAGAATCAGGAGATCGGAGGGAGAAGGATTTAGCAGAGGGAAGAGATGATAGGATGGAAGAGGAGAGAGTAGCGGGATAGAGCGAAGGTTGCGACGGCACATTACCATCTGAGTCGGGGCAGAGTGAGTAGTGTTGGAGGAGAGCGAGAGAGAAAAGGATACAAAGTAGTGGTCGGAGACTTGGAGGGGAGTTGCAGTGAGATTAGTAGAAGAACAGCATCTAGTAATGATGAGGTCAAGCGTATTGCCTGCCTTGTGAGTGGGGGGGGGGGGGGGGGGACGGTGAGAGGGTGAGGTCAAAAGAGGAAAGGAGTGGAAAGAAGGAGGCAGAGAGAAATGAGTCAAAGGCAGACGTAGGGAGGTTAAAGCCATCAAAACTGTGAGGGGTGAGCCATCCTCAGGAAAGGAACGTACAGTGAGGGAAAAAAGTATTTGATCCCCTGCTGATTTTGTACGTTTGCCCACTGACAAAGAAATGATCAGTGTATAATTTTAATGGTAGGTTTATTTGAACAGTGAGAGACAGAATAACAACAAAAAAATCCAGAAAAACGCATGTCAAAAATGTTATAAATTGATTTGCATTTTAATGAGGGAAATAAGTATTTGACCCCCTCTCAATCAGAAAGATTTCTGGCTCCCAGGTGTCTTTTATACAGGTAACGAGCTGAGATTAGGAGCACACTCTTAAAGGGAGTGCTCCTAATCTCAGTTTGTTACCTGTATAAAAGACACCTGTCCACAGAAGCAATCAATCAATCAGATTCCAAACGCTCCACCATGGCCAAGATCAAAGAGCTCTCCAAGGATGTCAGGGACAAGATTGTAGACCTACACAAGGCTGGAATGGGCTACAAGACCATCGCCAACAGTTTGGTGAGAAGGTGACAACAGTTGGTGCGATTATTTGCAAATGGAAGAAACACAAAAGAACTGTCAATCTCCCTCGGCCTGGGGCTCCATGCAAGATCTCACCTCGTGGAGTTGCAATGATCATGAGAACGGTGAGGAATCAGCCCAGAACTACACGGGAGGATCTTGTCAATGATCTCAAGGCAGCTGGGACCATAGTCACCAAGAAAACAATTGGTAACACACTACACCGTGAAGAACTGAAATCCTGCAGCGCCCGCAAGGTCCCCCTGCTCAAGAAAGCACATATACAGGCCCGTCGGAAGTTTGCCAATGAACATCTGAATGATTCAGAGGAGAACTGGGTGAAAGTGTTGTGGTCAGATGAGACCAAAATCGAGCTCTTTGGCATCAACTCAACTCGGCGTGTTTGGAGGATGAGGAATGCTGCCTATGACCCCAAGAACACCATCCCCACCGTCAAACATGGAGGTGGAAACATTATGCTTTGCGGGTGTTTTTCTGCTAAGGGGACAGGACAACTTCACCGCATCAAAGGGACGATGGACGGGGCCATGTACCGTCAAATCTTGGGTGAGAACCTCCTTCCCTCAGCCAGGGCATTGAAAATCGGTCGTGGATGGGTATTCCAGCATGACAATGACCCAAAACACACGGCCAAGGCAACAAAGGAGTGGCTCAAGAAGAAGCACATTAAGGTCCTGGAGTGGCCTAGCCTATCTCCAGACCTTAATCCCATAGAAAATCTGTGGAGGGAGCTGAAGTTTCGAGTTGCCAAACATCAGCCTCGAAACCTTAATGACTTGGAGAAGATCTGCAAAGAGGAGTGGGACAAAATCCCTCCTGAGATGTGTGCAAACCTGGTGGCCAACTACAAGAAAAGTCTGACCTCTGTGATTGCCAACCAGGGTTTTGCCACCAAGTACTAAGTCATGTTTTGCAGAGGGGTCAAATACTTATTTCCCTCATTAAAATGCAAATAAATGTATAACATTTTTGACATGTGTTTTTCTGGATTTTTTTGTTGTTATTCTGTCTCTCACTGTTCAAATAAACCTACCATTAAAATTATAGACTGATCATGTCTTTGTCAGTGGGCAAACGTACAAAATCAGCAGGGGATCAAATACTTTTTTCCCTCACTGTATCAAGGCGTCAAGCTCATTGATGAACTCTTCAAGGGAACCTGGAGGGCAATAAATGATAAGGATGTTAAGCTTGAATGGGCTAGTGACTGTGACAGCATGGAATTCAAATGAGGAGATAGACAGATGGGTCAGGGGAAAAAGAGAGAATGTCCACTTGGGAGAGATGTGGATTCCTGTGCGACCACCCCGCTGACCAGATGCTCTCGGGGTATGCGAGAACACATGGTTAGACGAGGAGAGAGCAGTAGGAGTAGCAGTGTTTTCTGTGGTCATCCATGTTTCCGTCAGCGCCAAGAAGTCGAGGGACTGGAGGGTAGCATAGGCTGAGATGAACTCTGCCTTGTTGACCGCAGAACGGCAGTTCCAGAGGCTGCCAGAGACCTGGAACTCCACATGGGTCGTGCGTGCAGGGACCACCAGATTAGAGTGGCAACAGCCACGTGGTGTGAAGCGTTTGTATAGCCTGTGCAGAGAGGAGAGAACAGGGAAAGACAGACACATAGTTGACAGGCTACAGAAAAAGGCTACAATAATTCAAAGGAGATTGGAATGAAATGAAGTAAACATCTGGAAAAGCGAGAGAGCGGGGCCTCCCTCACTTACGTTTCTCTGAAACACTCAAATATAACTCTCCCCACTTCCACTTTAGAAATTATAATTGTTGTAAACTACAGCGGTTCAATGTTTTCTAGGAATAGACTTTAACTTAGTTTATTCAGCTAGCTAACTTGGTACAGTATTCTTCCGTGAAAACCGTCCAGGGCACCAAATCCTATGACGCCAAAGCCAACTAGCATGCCAGCCTCCAATAACACGGTTTAGCACCAATATTCGGTTACAACAAACCACCAGTGTGTTAACACGCCAAGCAGATCATTCGTGTCCGTGTCTAACGTTGTGTAAAGTTTTGGGTTAGTTTTTACAGTTTGAGTGAGTACGTCGTCAACTTATTCAGCCAGTTAGTTAGCTAGAATAGTTAGCATACTAGCTAGCCATTGCTCTCTGCCAACGAACCAACCCCTCCTCCCACGGCACAAACACACAGAGAGCCAAGCTAACGTTAACTAGTCACCCATGTCCCGAATTCCCTTGAACGACTCTGGTTACCAGTATGTAAAAACAAAACAAAAATAAATGTAGGTTATAACTTACCCTTAGTAGCTACTGTTAGCTAGTTAAGTGTAAAGCTAGCTACTGAATCGATTCAGCCAGTTCGCGTCTGTCCCAACGGAGAGAAAGCGTCTCCAAATTTTAAAGCTAGGTCGTTCCAGCTATTGTTTAGTTAGCTATCCAGGTAGCAACAAGCTAGCTACATTTCGAGTACAGTAGCTACTAACTACCTAACGTTAACGCTTCAGATAATGAGGTTAGAAAAACAGCTGAATGGTAGGTAGCTAGCTGGCATAATTACAGGTACTCTTAAGCGTGAAATAACATTGGAAACAACCATCCACAGTTGCTAATAGTTACCAGTAGCTACCCGCTAGCTAGCTAGCTTTATTGGTCCAAGTAGTGGCTTAGGTAGCCTCGTGCTTCACCGGGCTCAGCCGAATACAATACTTACCTACAATAATTACCTACAATAACCTACAATAACTACCTAGATAAACTACCTACAATACCTAACTACAATACCTACCTACCTACAATCTAAATACATGATTTAAGCTTTACTCGAAACCATATAAGCCAAGCTTACCTCCCGCCAGAGAGAGACACAACCTCACCCGACGCTGTCCACTCACACACTCCCAAATCTCAAATCAAATCCAAATCAAATTTTATTTGTCACATACACGTGTTTAGCAGATGTTATTGCGGGCGTAGCGAAATGCTTGTGCTTCTAGCTCCGACAGTGCAGTAATATCTAACAAGTAATATCTAACAATTTCACAACATATACCCAATACACACAAATCTAGCAAGGAATGGAATTTAAGAGTATATACATATATGGCCAAGCAATGACAGAGCGGCATGGACTAAGATACAGTAGAATATTATAGAATAGAATACAGTATATACATATGAGATGAGTAGTGCAAGATATGTAAACATTATTAAAGTGACTAGTGTTCCATTTCTTAAAGTGGCCAGTGATTTCAATAGGCAGCAGCAGCCTCTAATGTGCTAGTGATGGCTATTTAACAGTCTGATGGCCTTGAGATAGAAGCTGTTTTTCATTCTCTCGGTCCCAGCTTTGATGCACCTGTACTGACCTCACCTTCTGGATGATAGTGGGGTGAACAGGCAGTGGCTCGGGTGGTTGAGTGGCGCAGTGGTCTAAGGCACTGCATCGCAGTGCTAACTGTGTCACTAGAGATCCTGGTTCGAATCCAGGCTCTGTCGCAGCCGGCCGCGACCGGGAGACTCATGGGCGGCGCACAATTGGCCCAGGGTAGGGGAGGGAATGGCCGGCAGGGATGTAGCTCAGTTGATAGAGCATGGCGTTTGCAACGCCAGGGTTGTGGGTTCGATTCCCAAAGGGGGCCAGTATAAAAAAAATAATAAAAAAAATAAATAAAAAAAATATGTATTCACTAACTGTAAGTCGCTCTGGATAAGAGCGTCTGCTAAATGACTAAAATGTAAATGTTGATGTTCTTGATGATCTTTTTGGCCTTCCTGTGACATCGGGTGCTGTAGGTGTCTTGGAGGGCGGGTAGTTTGCCCCAGGTAATGCGTTCGGCAGACCGCACCACCCTCTGGAGAGCCCTGCGGTTGCGGGCGGTGCAGTTGCCTTACCAGGCGGTGATACAGCCCGACAGGATGCTCTCAATGTGCATCTGTAAAAGTGGGGACATTTCGCAGGTCTCCACAAGGAACATTTGTATTTTAGGCTTAGGGGTTATGTTTAGGGTTAGAATGAGGGTTAGGGGTTTGTGGTTAAGGTTAGGGTTAGGTTAAGGGTTATGGAAAATAGGATTTTGAATGGGAATCAATTGTTTGGTCCTCACAAGGATAGTAAAACAAACCTCTGTGTGTGTTAATAACTGATGAGAGATCTGCCCTCTAGGTCACAGGACATGACAGGAGTTTACCCCCCCCCCCCCACACACACACACACACACACACACACACACACACACACACTTTTAAGGTGAAACAGGAGGTGGTGTGAGGTAGTCACCTTCTAAACCACCTCAGGCTCACCTTTCTCAGGAAGTGGTGAGAGTATGACTGTGTGTGTGTGTGTGTGTGTGTGTGTGTGTGTGTGTGTGTGTGTGTGTGTGTGTGTGTGTATATATCAGGTTTCTAATGACGGTCATGTATAATACAGTAGTGTTGCAGGGGAGCTGGAGCTCTGGACGTGGCATGGGGTCAGTTGCTCACAAACGCCAGACGCTGGGCCGGCCAACACGCGGTGGACACACTCAGACAGAGACAGACACAAACACACACTGGAGCTGGACACACTGTTTAATTGATGATAGGTCTGATTAACTGTCAGGCTGATCAACATCAACACCTGCTAGTTCACTAAAACACCAGGAGCCCCCGGACACGGCAATGCTTTAAGGGTTTAAGGTTAGGGTTTAAGGTTAGGGTTTAAGGTTAGGGTTTTAACATTTACATTTTACATTTTAGTCATTTAGCAGACGCTCTTATCCAGAGCGACTTACAGTTAGTGAATACATTTTTTTATTTTATTGGCCCCCCGTGAGAATCGAACCCACAACCCTGGCGTTGCAAACGCCATGCTCTATCAACTGAGCTACATCCCTGCCGGCCATTCCCTCCCCTACCCTGGACGACGCTGGGCCAATTGTGCGCCGCCCATGAGTCTCCCGGTCGCGGCCGGCTGCGACAGAGCCTGGATTCGAACCAGGATCTCTAGTGGCACAGTTAGCACTGCGATGCAGTGCCTTAGACCACTGCGCCACTCAGGAGGTTAGGGTTTAAGGTTAGGGTTTAAGGTTAGGGTTTAAGGTTAGGTTTAAGGTTTTAAGGTTTGGGTTTAAGGTTAGGGTTTAAGGTTAGGTTTAAGGTTTTAAGGTCTGGGTTTAAGGTTAGGGTTTAAGGTTTGGGTTTAAGGTGAAGGTTTAAGGTTAGGGTTTAAGGTTTGGGTTTAAGGTTTTAAGGTTTGGGTTTAAGGTTAGGGTTTAAGGTTTGGGTTTAAGGTTAGGGTTTAAGGGTTTAAGGTTAGGTTTAAAAAGGTTGAAGGTTAGGGTTAAAGGTTAGGGTTTTAAGGTTAGGGTTTAAGGTTAGGGTTTAAGGTTAGGGTTTAAGGGTTTAAGGTTAGGGTTGAAGGTCAGGGTTCAAGGTTAGGGTTTAAGGTAAGGGTTTAAGGTTAGGGTTTAAGGTTAGGGTTTAAGGTTAGGGTTTAAGGTTAGGGTTTAAGGTTAGGGTTTAAGGTTTGGGTTTAAGGTTTGGGTTTAAGGTTAGGGTTTAAGGTTTTAAGGTTAGGGTTTAAGGTTAGGGTTTAAGGTTTTAAGGTTAGGGTTTAAGGTTAGGGTTTCAGGTTAGGGTTCAAGGTTTTAAGGTTAGGGTTTAAGGTTAGGGTTTAAGGTTAGGGTTTATGGTTTTAAGGTTAGGGTTTAAGGTTAGGGTTTAAGGTTAGGGTTTAAGGGTTTAAGGTTAGGGTTTAAGGTTAGGGTTTAAGGGTTTAAATTTAGGGTTTAAGGTTAGGTTTTAAGGTTAGGTTTTAAGGTTAGGGTTTAAGGTTAGGGTTTAAGGTTAGGGTTTAAGGTTAGGGTTTAAGGTTAGGGTTTAAGGTTAGGGTTAAGGTTAGGGTTAAGGTTAGGGTTTAAGGTGAGGGTTTAAGGTTTTAAGGTTAGGGTTTAAGGTCAGGGTTTAAGGTCAGGGTTTAAGGTCAGGGTTTAAGGTAAGGGTTCAAGGTTTTAAGGTTAGGGTTTAAGGTTAGGGTTCAAGGTTAGGGTTTAAGGTTAGGGTTTAAGGTTTTAAGGTTAGGGTTTAAGGTTAGGGTTTAAGGTTAGGGTTTAAGGTTAGGGTTTAAGGTTAGGGTTTAAGGTTAGGGTTTAAGGTTTTAAGGTTAGGGTTTAAGGTTAGGGTTTAAGGTTAGGGCTCAAGGTTATGTTTAAGGTTAGGGTTTAAGGTTAGGGTTTAAGGTTAGCAGTGGCGTAGCAGTGCGGTCACGGTTTTATTCATTGTCCCTGTGTAAATATCCCGTTTCTTGTTTTGTTTTTTTGTCTATTTTGTATATATTTCTCAATTTTTACTTTTCATTCTTTAACTAAATATACTTTCCTGCAACCCGCCTCACCCAACGTGGAAAGGATTCTATTATTTCTTTATAACTTTCATCAAGAACCTTAAGCTGAAACTAGTGTAGCTGCAACTGAATGGCTACTTGCTATTAGTCACCGTTAGCGTCTTCACCATTGTCCGTGGCCTACACTATCCACCAGCCAGCTCTAGCTCTAGCCTGGACAATTCGTCGGCCAGTCTGCACAGCGTGCTATCGACCCAGAGCTTATCGGACTTTCTGCCGGAATCACTGGACCCTAGCGCCGGATCATCGCAACCAGCTAGCTAGCTGCAACCTGTTGTTGGCTAATTACCATTGCCCTATAGCAAGCACCAGTTAGCCTTGAGCTAGCCTCAGGCCCATCTCCCGGCTATCTACCTCTCTGTCAACCGGACGGGACCTCCTAGTGTTGACATTGAGCCCCGCCGATCCAACACGACTGGTTTGCCGACGAAATCGTCTGATGTGTTTTCAACAGGCTTCCCGTTGCGACGACCATGAAGATCCATCTGCCAGCCCCGGCCCGCTAGCACACGCAAACTACAACTGTGCTCCCTGCTAGCTGTGCTGAAGCACCAATTTGAACTGCTCTCGGACTCACATATTGCTGTTCACTGGACCTTATGATCACTCAGCTGCACAGCTGATGCCTGCTGGACTGTTCCTTTACACGGTACCCTGTCTTGTTTATTCTGTTTAGCCTTAGCCCAAACTTTATCGCTATTACCAGTTGTTGTCGTCTTAGCTCTCTCTAATAACACCTCTGACGCAACGGGATTGCTTTATGCCTCTCTCCCATGTCAATTATGCCTTGCCTATTGCTGTTTGGGTTAGTTCTTATTATACAATTTCACTGTAGAACCCCTAGTCCCTCTCAAACTGCCTCAAATAGTTCCTTTGTTCCACCCCCCATACACGCCGAGACCGGCTCAATCGGTGCCTCCAGTGATGCTATCTCTTTCATTGTTACCCAACGCTTAGGTTTACCTCAACTGTACTCATATCCTTCCATATCCTTTTCTGTACATAATGCCCAGAATCTTTTCTACAACGCCCGGAGAACTGCCCCCTTTATTCTATGTACCCAACGCACTAGAAGACCAGTTCTTAAAGCCTTTAGTCGTATCCTTATTATAGTCCTCCTCTGTTCCTCTGGTGATGTAGAGGCTAACCCAGGCCCTGCAGCCCCCAGTATCACTCCTACTCCCCAGGAGCTATGATTTGTTGACTTCTGTAACCGTAAAAGCCTTGGTTTTCTGCACGTAAATATCAGAAGCCTCCTTCCTAAGTTTGAGTTATTCACTGCGTTAGCACACTCCGCCAACCCTGATGTTCTAGCAGTGTCTGAATCCTGGCTCAGGAAGGCCACCAAAAATTCTGAAATTTCCATCCCCAACTATAACATTTTCCGTCTAGATAGAACTGCCAAAGGGGGTGGAGTTGCAATCTACTGTAGAGATAGCCTGCAGAGCTCTATCATACTATCCAGGTCTGTGCCCAAACAGTTTGAGCTTCTACTTCTAAAAATCCACCTTTCCAGAAATAAATCTCTCACTGTTGCCGCTTGCTACAGACCCCGCTCAGCCCCCAGCTGTGCCCTGGACACCATATGTGAATTGATTGCCCCCCATCTATCCTCAGAGTTCGTACTGCTTGGTGACCTAAATTGGGATATGCTTAACACCCCGGCCATCCTACAATCTAAACTAGATGCCCTCAATCTCACACAAATTATCAACGAACCTACCAGGTACAACCCTAAATCCGTAAACATGGGTACCCTCATAGATATCATCCTGACTAACTTACCCTCTAAATACACCTCCGCTGTCTTCAACCAGGATCTCAACGATCACTGCCTTATTGCCTGCGTCCGTAACGGGTCTGCGGTGAAACGACCACCCCTCATCACTGTCAAACGCTCCCAAAAACACTTCAGCGAGCAGGCCTTCCTAATTGACCTGGCCCACGTATCCTGGATGGATATAGATGTCATTCCGTCAGTAGAGGATGCCTGGTTGTTCTTTAAAAGTAATTTCCTCTCAATCTTAAATAAACATGCCCCATTCAAAAAATACAGAACTAAGAACAGATATAGCCCCTGGTTCTCCTCAGACTTGACTGCCCTTGACCAGCACAAAAACATCCTGTGGCGTACTGCATTAGCATCAAATAGCCCCCGCGATATGCAACTTTTCAGGGAAGTTAGGAACCAATATACACAAGCAGTTAGGAAAGCAAAGGCTAACTTTTTCAAACAGAAATTTGCATCCTGTAGCACTAACTCCAAAAAGTTTTGGGACACTGTAAAGTCCATGGAAAATAAGAGCACTTCCTCCCAGCTGCCCACTGCACTGAGGCTAGGAAACACTATCACCACCGATAAATCTACAATAATCGAGAATTTCAACAAGCATTTTGCTACGGCTGGCCATGCTTTCCACCTGGCTACCACTACCCCGGCCACCAGCTCTGCACCCTCCGCTGCAACTTGCCCATGCCCCCCCCCCGCCCAGCTTCTCCTTCACACAAATCCAGACAGCTGATGTTCTGAAATAGCTGCAAAATCTGGACCCCTACAAATCATCTGGGCTAGACAATCATCTAAAACTAGCCGCCGAAATTGTCACAACCCCTATTACTAGCCTGTTCAACCTCTCTTTCGTAACGTCTGAGATCCCCAGAGATTGGAAAGCTGCAGCGGTCATCCCCCTCTTCAAAGGGGGTGACACTCTAGATCCAAACTGTTATAGACCCATATCCATCCTGCCCTGCCTTTCAAAAGTTTTTGAAAGCCAAGTTAACAAACAGATCACCGACCATTTCAAATCCCACCGTACCTTCTCCGCTATGCAATCCGGTTTCCGAGCTGGTCATGGGTGCGCTTCAGCCACGCTCAAGGTCCTAAACGATATTATAACCGCGATCGATAATAGACAGTACTGTGCAGCCGTTTTCATTGACCTGGCCAAGGCTTTCGACTCTGTCAACCACCGCATTCTTATTGGCAGACTAAATAGCCTTGGTTTCTCAAATGACTGCCTCGCCTGGTTCACCAACTACTTCTCTGATAGAGTTCAATGTGTCAAATCGGAGGGCCTGTTGTCTGGACCTATGGCAGTCTCTATGGAGGTGCCACAGGGTTCAATTCTTGGGCCGACTCTTTTCTCTGTGTATATCAATGACGTCGCTCTTGCTGCTGGTGACTCTCAGATCCACCTCTACGCAGACGACACCATTTTGTATACATCTGGCCCTTCATTGGACACTGTGTTAACAAACCTCCAAACGAGCTTCAATGCCATACAACACTCCTTCAGTAGCCTCCAACTGCTCTTAAACACTAGTAAAACTAAATGCATGCTCTTCAACCGAACGCTGCTTGCACCCGCCCACCCGACTAGAATCACTACTCTCGACGGGTCTGACCTAGAGTATGTGGACAACAATATCTAGGTGTCTGGTTAGACTGTAAACTCTCCTTCCAGACTCACATTAAGAATCTCCAATCCAAAGTTAAATCTAGAATCGGTTTCCTATTTCGCAACAAAGCCTCCTTCACTCATGCTGCCAAACATGCCCTCGTAAAACTGACTATCCTACCGATCCTTGACTTCGGCGATGTCATTTACAAAATAGCCTCCAACACTCTACTCAGCAAATTGGATGTAGTCTATCACAGTGCCATCCGTTTTGTCTCCAAAGCCCCATATACTACCCACCACTGTGACCTGTACGCTCTTGTTGGCTGGTCCTCACTACATATTCGTCGCCAAACCCACTGGCTCCAGGCCATCTATAAATCACTGCTAGGCAAATCTCCGCCTTATCTTAGGTCATTGGTCACCATAGCAACACCCACCCGTAGTATGCGATCCAGCAGGTATATCTCACTGGTCATCCCCAAAGCCAACACCTCCTTTGGCCGCCATTCCTTCCAGTTCTCTGCTGCCAATGACTGGAACGAACTGCAAAAATCTCTGAAGCTGGAGACACTTATCTCCCTCACTAATCTAGGTGTCTGGTTAGACTGTAAACTCAACTTCCAGACTCACATAAAGAATCTCCAATCCAAAGTTAAATCTAGAATCGGCTTCCTATTTCGCAACAAAGCCTCCTTCACTCATGCTGCCAAACATGCCCTCGTAAAACTGACTATCCTACCGATCCTTGACTTCGGCGATGTCATTTATAAAATAGCCTCCAACACTCTACTCAGCAAATTGGATGTAGTGTATCACAGTGCCATCCGTTTTGTCTCCAAAGCCCCATACACTACCCACCACTGTGACCTGTACGCTCTTGTTGGCTGGTCCTCACTACATGTTCGTCGTCAAACCCACTGGCTCCAGGCCATCTATAAATCACTGCTAGGCAAATCCCCGCCTTATCTTAGCTCATTGGTCACCATAGCAGCACCCACCCGTAGTCTGCGCTCCAGCAGGTATATCTCACTGGTCATTCCCAAAGCCAACACCTCCTTTGGCCGCCATTCCTTCCAGTTCTCTGCTGCCAATGACTGGAACGAACTGCAAAAATCTCTGAAGCTGGAGACTCTTATCTCCCTCAATAACTTTAAGCATCAGTTGTCAGAGCACCTTACCGATCACTGCACCTGTACACAGCCCATCTGAAATTAGCCCACCCAACTACCTCATCCCTATATTGTTATTTAATTTGCTCTTTTGCACCCCAGTATCTCTATTTGCACATAATCTCTTGCACATCTAGCATTCCAGTGTTAATACTATTGTAATTATTCTGCACTATAGCCTATTTATTGCCTTACCTCCATAACTTGCTACATTTGCACACACTGTATATATATTTTCTGTTGTATCTCTGACTTTATGTTTTTTTTTTTACCCCATATGTAACTCTGTGTTGTTTTTGTTGCACTACTTTGCTTTGTCTTGGCCAGGTCGCAGTTGTAAATGAGAACCTGTTCTCAACTGGCTTACCTGGTTAAATAAAGGTAAAAAATAATAAAAATAAAAATAAAAAATAACTTTAAGCATCAGTTGTCAGAGCACCTTACTGATCACTGCACCTGTACACAGCCCATCTGAAATTAGCCCGCCCAACTACCTCATCCCTATATTGTTATTTATTTTGCTAATTTGTACCCCAGTATCTCTATTTGCACATAATCTCTTGCACATCTATCATTCCAGTGTTAATACTAATTGTAATTATTTTGCACTATAGCCTATTTATTGCCTTACCTCCATAACCTGCTACATTTGCACAAACTGTATATATATTTATTTCTGTTGTATTTTTTACTTTGTTTTGTTTTACCCCATATGTAACTCTGTGTTGTTGTTTTTATCGCACTGCTTTGCTTTATCTTGGCCAGGTCGCAGTTGTAAATGAGAACTTGTTCTCAACTGGCTTACCTGGTTAAATAAAAGGTGAAAAAAAAAAAAAAAAAAAAAAAAAAAAGGGTTAGGGTTTTAAGGTTTTAAGGTTAGGGTTTAAGGTTTTAAGGTAAGGGTTTAAGGTTAGGGTTTAAGGTTTTAAGGTTAGGTTTTAAGGTTAGGGTTTAAGGTTTTAAGGTTAGGGTTTAAGGTTAGGGTTTAAGGTTAGGGTTTAAGGTTAGGGTTTAAGGTTTTAAGGTTTTAAGGTTAGGGTTTAAGGTTTTAAGGTTAGGTTTTAAGGTTAGGGTTTAAGGTTAGGGTTTAAGGTTAGGGTTCAAGGTTTTAAGGTTAGGTTTTAAGGTTAGGGTTTAAGGTTAGGGTTTAAGGTTAGGGTTTAAGGTTTTAAGGTTAGGTTTTAAGGTTAGGGTTTAAGGTTTTAAGGTTAGGTTTTAAGGTTAGGGTTTAAGGTTAGGGTTTAAGGTTAGGGTTTAAGGTTTTAAGGTTTTAAGGTTAGGGTTTAAGGTTTAAATGTTAGGTTTTAAGGTTATGGTTTAAGGTTTTAAGGTTAGGGTTCAAGGTTAAGGTTCAAGGTTAGGGTTTAAGGTTAGGGTTCAAGGTTCTAAGGTTAGGGTTTAAGGTTTTAAGGTTAGGGTTTAAGGTTTTAAGGTTAGGTTTTAAGGTTAGGGTTTAAGGTTTTAAGGTTAGGGTTTAAGGTTTAAGGTTTTAAGGTTAGGGTTTTTAAGGTTAGGGTTTTTAAGGTTAGGGTTTAAGGTTAGGGTTTAAGGTGTAAAGGTTAGGGTTAAAGGTTAAGGTTCAAGGTTAGGGTTTAAGGTTAGGGTTCAAGGTTAGGGTTTAAGGTTTTAAGGTTTTAAGGTTAGGGTTTAAGGTTTTAAGGTTAGGGTTTAAGGTTTTAAGGTTAGGGTTTAAGTTTTTAAGGTTAGGGTTTTTAAGGTTAGGGTTTAAGGTTAGGGTTTAAGGTTAGGGTTTAAGTTTTAAAGGTTAGGGTTCAAGGTTAGGGTTTAAGGTTAGGGTTTAAGGTTAGGGTTTAAGATTAGGGTTTAAGGTTAGGTTTAAAGTTAGGGTTTAAGGCTATGGTTTAAGGTTAGGGTTTAAGGTTAGGTTTTAAGGTTAGGGTTTAAAGTTAGGGTTCAAGGTTAGGGTTTAAAGTTAGGGTTTAAGGTTAGGGTTTAAGGTTAGGGTTTAAGGTTAGGGTTTAAGGTTAGGGTTCAAGGTTAGGGTTCAACCCTGACCCCTAAACCTTTACACTTACCATTAGCTCTCTACACTTGGTCCTGTGTGGCTTACGTGGGCCTAGCAACAGGCCTAGCAACGATGCGGGCCTAGCAACAGGCCTAGCAATGACGCGGGCCTAGCAACAGGCCTAGCAACGTAAAGGTTGTGTGTGCAATTCCTGCAGGGATCACATACATAATAAAGATCTAATTAATTTAAAAGAAAAAACTGCAAGTCACTTTGCATAAAATCGCCTGCATTGGTTGGAAGTATCCAAGGTTGTGCATTCAGGGTAGACGGACGTTGATGCAACATCCTCCATGTTGCTTCCACCTGTCCTCCTGTTGGCAGATCAGAGTCGATCATGAAGAAGAGGACTGGTGATGATGCAGGTCAGATGAAGTAGAGGACTGGTGATGATGCAGGTCAGATGAAGTAGAGGACTGGTGATGATGCAGGTCAGATGAAGTAGAGGACTGGTGATGATGCAGATCAGAAGCCAGGGGATCAGCATCAGGGCCAGTATTTATACAGCATCTCAATGATCAGCGTCAAGTAATGATCTAGGATCAGTTTTAGATAAGGAATGGACGGGGGGACCTGATAGCCTGGCTACCTAAACTCGTGGCTCCGGCCAAACACTACGCCGCGCCCACGGACATTAGTTTCTCCGCAATTAGTCTGGATCTGAGTACCTCCCAGACGATTTCTAGATCTCAAACACATTCTAACTGTTCTGATTGGTCCAGAGCCAGAACACAAATGGGTAAAGGGAGTAAAGCATTTGTCATTGGCTTTGATAATAATAATAATAATAATAATAATAATAATATGCCATTTAGCAGACGCTTTTATCCAAAGCGACGTACAGTCATGCGTGCATACATTATTTTTTTTTTGTGTATGGGTGGTCCCGGGGATCGAACCCACTACCTTGGCGTTACAAGCGCCGTGCTCTCCCATCTGAGCTACAGAGGACCACTACTGATTGATACTCTGATTGGTTAGAGATGATCCAATCGCTGATGTCTTTGTTTTGTACAACACCCCTAATTTTGACATCCCCACAAACAACTTCAATGATGGCAGTCTCATATTGAAGTATGTAGCGAACGACAGAGCAGGGGAAAAATTCAGTTTGAGTCGTCAGGCAAGTGACCTGATCGTAGATCAGCACACCGAATACAGGCCCTGAGCTCTACAATCTAGAGGTTATCTACTGCTTCCTGGTGCAGACCAGAGGATCAGCACACCGAATACAGGCCCTGAGCTCTACAATCTAGAGGTTATCTACTGCTTCCTGGTGCAGACCAGAGGATCAGCACACCGAATACAGGCCCTGAGCTCTACAATCTAGAGGTTATCTACTGCTTCCTGGTGCAGACCAGAGGATCAGCACACCGAATACAGGCCCTGAGCTCTACAATCTAGAGGTTATCTACTGCTTCCTGGTGCAGACCAGAGGATCAGCACACCGAATACAGGCCCTGAGCTCTACAATCTAGAGGTTATCTACTGCTTCCTGGTGCAGACCAGAGGATCAGCACACCGAATACAGGCCCTGAGCTCTACAATCTAGAGGTTATCTACTGCTTCCTGGTGCAGACCAGAGGATCAGCACACCGAATACAGGCCCTGAGCTCTACAATCTAGAGGTTATCTACTGCTTCCTGGTGCAGACCAGAGGATCAGCACACCGAATACAGGCCCTGAGCTCTACAATCTAGAGGTTATCTACTGCTTCCTGGTGCAGACCAGAGGATCAGCACACCGAATACAGGCCCTGAGCTCTACAATCTAGAGGTTATCTACTGCTTCCTGGTGCAGACCAGAGGATCAGCACACCGAATACAGGCCCTGAGCTCTACAATCTAGAGGTTATCTACTGCTTCCTGGTGCAGACCAGAGGATCAGCACACCGAATACAGGCCCTGAGCTCTACAATCTAGAGGTTATCTACTGCTTCCTGGTGCAGACCAGAGGAACTACACCCAGTGCCTTTTTACCACGGTTACACCAACATCACCACGGTACCACATCACCACAGTCACACCTACCATTTTTGTTTACTACATGATTCCATATGTGTTATTTCATAGTTTTGATGTCTTCACTATTATTCTACAATGTAGAAAATAGTAAAAATAAGGAAAAACCCTTGAATGAGTAGGTGTGTCCAAACTTTAGACTGGTACTGTACATCACCACAGTTACATCTACATCTCCTTGTTTACAGCTATACTGAACACAAATATAAAGGCAACATGCAACAATTTCAAAGACTTTACATATAAGGACATCAGTCAATTGAAATAAATTCATTAGGCTAATCTATTGCCAGAGAATGGAATGTTAATTGCTCTAATCTATGGATTTCACATGATTGGGAATACAGATATGCATCTGTTGGTCACAGATACCTTTTAGAAAAAGGTTGGGCCGTGGATCAGAAAACCAGTCAGTATCTGGTGTGACCACCATTTGCCTCATGCAGTGCGACACATCTCCTTCGCATAGAGTTGATCAGGCTGTTGATTGTGGCCTGTGGAATGTTGTCCCACTCCTCTTCAATGGCTGTGCAAAGTTACTGGATATTGGCGGGAACTGGAACACGCTGTCGTACACGTCGATCCAGAGCATCTCAAACATGCTCAATGGGTGACATGTCTGGTGAGTATGCAGGCCATGGAAGAACTGGGACATTTTCAGCTTCCAGGAATTGTGTACAGATCCATGCGACATGGGGCCGTGCATTATCATGCTGAAACATGAGGTGATGGCAGCGGATGAATGGCACGACAATGGGCCTCAGGATCTCATCACGGTATCTCTGTTCATTCAAATTGCCATCGATAAAATGCAATTGTGTATGTTGTCTGTAACTTATGCCTGCCCACACCATAACCCCACCGCCACCATGGGGCACTGGTGAGGAGGATGAGCACACAGATGAGCCTGAGACGGTTTCTGACAGTTTGTGCAGAAATTATTCGATTGTGCGAACACAGTTTCATCAGCTGCCCGGGTGGTTGGTCTCAGATCCCGCTGGTTGCAAATAAAAAGCCATATCACAGACTGGCCAATAAAAAGAAAAGATTAAGTTGGGCAAAAGAACAGACACTGGACTTTTTCTTTTCAACTCTGCCTAGAAGGTCAGCGTCCCGGAGTCGCCTCTTCACTGTTGACGTTGAGACTGGTGTTTTGCGGGTATTATTTAATGAAGCTGCCAGTTGAGGACCTGTGAGGCGTCTGTTTCTCAAACTAGACACTAATGTATTTGTCCTCTTGTAAAGTTGTGCACAGGGGCCTCCCACTCCTCTTTCTATTCTGGTTAGAGCCAGTTTGCGCTGTTCTGTGAAGGGAGTAGTACACAGCGTTGTACGAGATCTTCAGTTTCATGGCAATTTCTCACATGGAATAGCCTTCATTTCTCAGAACAAGAATAGACTGACGGGTTTCAGAAGAAAGTTTTTTGTTTCTGGCCATTTTGAGCCTGTAATCGAACCCACAATTGCTGATGCTCCAGATACTCAACTAGTCTCAAGAAGGCCAGTTGTATTGCTTCTTTAATCAGCAGAACAGTTTTCAGCTGTTCCAACATAATTGCAAAAGGGTTTTCTAATGATCAATTAGCCTTTTAAAATGATAAACTTGGATTAGCAAACACAACATGCCATTGGAACACAGGACTGATGGTTGCTGATAATGGGCCTCTGTACGCCTATGTAGATATTCCATTAAAAATCAGCCGTTTCCAGCTACAATAGCCATTTACAACATGAACAATGTCTACACTGTATTTCTGATCAATTTGATGTTTTTTTTTAATGGACAAAAAAAATGGTTTTCTTTCGAAAACAAGGACATTTCTAAGTGACCCCAAAAAATTTTGAACGATTAGTGTATATTATTGTTCAGTATACACAGACACATCACCACGGTTATATTGAAGTCAGTTATATGAATAAAACAGGTGGGTTGCACTGGTAGGACGGTTAAACAAAATCTACTTTATTAAATCTGGACAGACCTTTGTTTCTTTACACGTTTAATACAACATCCTCATCATAACAATCGCACTGCTGATGTGCTACGAGAGACGGAGTTAGTCACAGACGAAGGGTCTTCAGTGTGCTACGAGAGACGGAGTTAGTCACAGACGAAGGGTCTTCAGTGTGCTACGAGAGACAGAGTTAGTCACAGACGAAGGGTCTTCAGTGTGCTACGAGAGACAGAGTTAGTCACAGACGAAGGGTCTTCAGTGTGCTACGAGAGACAGAGTTAGTCACAGACGAAGGGTCTTCAGTGTGCTACGAGAGACGGAGTTAGTCACAGACGAAGGGTCTTCAGTGTGCTACGAGAGACGGAGTTAGTCACAGACGAAGGGTCTTCAGTGTGCTACGAGAGACGGAGTTAGTCACAGACGAAGGGTCTTCAGTGTGCTACGAGAGACAGAGTTAGTCACAGACGAAGGGTCTTCAGTCATTACAGACAGCTGCTCTTAGTGATGGAGGAAAACCAGGACAGTGTCTAGACGTTTCAGATTGACTAGACCCTCCCTGATCCCTCCAGAGATGTCCAGAGGGGTTCTGGATTCACATCTCATATATAGTTTCATTTTTTTTTTTAAACTAAGAAGAAATCATAATATATTCATATATTTACACAAACATTAAAAAAATGAAAACACACACACATTTCACAAACACACACGAGGAGTAACCGGCTACCACCCGGTATCTCAAGGCCATCAGACTGTTAAATAGCCACCACTAGCCGGCTACCACCCGGTATCTCAAGGCCATGAGACTGTTAAATAGCCACCACTAGCCGGCTACCACCCGGTATCTCAAGGCCATGAGACTGTTAAATATCCATCACTAGCCGGCTACCACCCGGTATCTCAAGGCCATCAGACTGTTAAATAGCCACCACTAGCCGGCTACCACCTGGTATCTCAAGGCCATGAGACTGTTAAATAGCCACCACTAGCCGGCTACCACCCGGTTACTCAACCCTGCACCTTAGAGGCTGCTGCCCTATATACATAGACATGGAATCACTGGTCACTTTAATAATGGAACACTAGTCACTTTAATAAATGTTTACATACTGCTTTACTCATCTCATATGTATATACTGTATTCTATTCTACTGTATTCTAGTCAATTCCACTCCGACATAGTAATATTTATATTTATATATTTCCTAATTCCATTCATTTACTTTTAGATCTGTGTGTATTGTTGTGAATTGTTAGATACTACTGCACTGTTGGAGCTAGGTGTGACACTCTGGCTCTAGGACTTGGTATTGTGAGCTAGAGTGTATGTTGTTTTGTTGGGGATTTGGGTGTTTTTCTATGTTGGTAGTTCTGTTGGGTGTGTTTCTATGTTTGCAGGTCTATGGGTTATATTTCTAGGTTGTGTGTTGTAGTCAATGACTCCCAATCGGAGGTAACGAGTGTCAGCTGTCGGCTCGTTATCTCTGATTGGGAGCCATATTTATACTGTCAGTTTTCACCTTGTGTTTGTGGGTTTTTGTTTCCTGTTTCCAGTGTTTTCGTGTCAGTCATTGTTTGTTTGGACTTCACGATTCGTCTTTTGTTTTGTAGTTACATGCTTCTTTATTAAAATCATGTTCACTCGCAACGCTGCGCTTTGGTCCGCTTCCTCATTAGTAGACGAACGTGACAGAAAAACCCACCATCAAAAGACCAAGCAGCGCGTCCAGGAGCAAAGGGTCTGGACATGGGAGGAACTGTTGGACGGTAAAGGGTCCTGGACTTGGGAGGAGATCCTAGATGGTATGGATCGCCGACCATGGAACGAGACGGTGGAGAGGCGACGGCGAGAGGAGCAACGGCATCAGCAGGGCCATCATCGTCGGAAGGACGAGAGGCAACCCCAAGACATTTTTTGGGGGGGGCACATGGCTTGGGCGACGGAGCAGCAGGAGGCTGCCACAAGGCAGAGTCAGAGGGCTGCCAGGTTAAGGGGGCTGACGGAGGCAGAGAAGGGACGGATTCAGTGGGCTACCAGGTCAAGGGGGCTACTGGGTAAAGCAGGGAAGGAAAGTGTTGAGGCACGGCGTGAGGTACTGGGGTGTGTAACCAGTTCGGTCCGGCCCGTTCCTAGTCCCGAGGTGCAGCCAGTAGTGTGTGTTCCCCGTACGGTACGGCCTGTTCCGGTCCCTCGCACTAAGTGTACGGTGCGCGTCGCCAGCCCGGTTCGACCTGATCCTGCCACCCGCACCAAGTGTACGGTGCGCGTCGCCAGCCCAGCCCGGCCTGTTCCGGCCCCTCGCACTAAGTGTACGGTGCGCGTCGCCAGCCCGGTTCGGCCTGTCCCTGCCATACGCACCAAGTGTACGGTGCGCGTCGCCAGCCCAGCCCGGCCTGTCCCTGCGCCACGTAGGATGCCTACGGTGTGCGTCGTCAGCCCAGCCCGGCCTGTCCCTGCGCCACGTAGGATGCCTACGGTGTGCGTCGCCAGCCCAGCCCGGCCTGTTCCTGTGCCACGTAGGAAGCCTACGGTGTGCGTCGTCAGCCCAGCCCGGCCTGTCCCTGCGCCACGTACTAAGCCTCCTGTGTGTCCCCAGAGTCCTGTGCGTCCTGTTGTTTCTCCCCGCACTAGCCCTGAGATGCGTGTCCTCAGCCCGGTACCTCCAGTTCCGGTACCACGCATCAGGCCTATGGTGCGCCTCAGATGGCCAGAGTCTGCCATCTGCCCAACGGCGCCTGAACTGGCCGTCTGCCCAACGGCGCCTGAACTGCCCGTCTGCCCAATGGCGCTTGAACTTCCTGTCTGCCCAACGCCGTCTGAACTGTCCGTCTGCCAAGCGCTGCATAAGCCGCCCGTCTGCCATGAGCCTTCAGAGCCGTCCGCCAGACCGGAGTCGCTAGAGCCTTCCGCCAGACAGGATCAGCCAGAGCCTTCCGCCAGACAGGATCAGCCAGAGCCTTCCGCCAGACAGGATCAGCCAGAGCCTTCCGCCAGACAGGATCAGCCAGAGCCTTCCGCCAGACAGGATCAGCCAGAGCCTTCCGCCAGACAGGATCAGCCAGAGCCTTCCGCCAGACAGGATCAGCCAGAGCCTTCCGCCAGACAGGATCAGCCAGAGCCTTCAGCCAGCCATGAGCAGCCAGATCCGTCAGCAAGCCATGAGCAGCCAGATCCGTCAGCAAGCCATGAGCAGCCAGATCCGTCAGCCAGCCATGAGCAGCCAGATCCGTCAGCCAGCCATGAGCAGCCAGATCCGTCAGCCAGCCATGAGCCGTCCAGCCAGGATCCGCCCAGCCGGGATCCGCCAGAGCCGTCCAGCCGGGATCCGCCAGAGCCGTCCAGCCGGGATCCGCCAGAGCCGTCCAGCCGGGATCCGCCAGAGCCGTCCAGCCGGGATCCGCCAGAGCCGTCCAGCCGGGATCCGCCAGCCAGCCAGGATCCGCCAGAGCCAGCCAGCCAGGATCCGCCATTTAGTCCGGTGCTGCCCCTTAGCTCGGTGTTGCTCCGTATCCTGGTGCTGTCCCTTATCCTGGTGCTGTCCCTTATCCTGGTGCTGCCCCTTAGTCCGGTGCTGCCCCTTAGTCCGGTGCTGCCCCTTAGTCCGGTGCCGCCCCTTAACCCAGTGGGGTTTAGTTGGGGGGGGGTAATGTGGAGGAGGCTAGGGAAGCTGGTGACTAAGGTGGGGTGGGAACCACGACCAGGGGCAGAACCGCCACCGTGGACAGACGCCCACCCAGACCCTCCCCTAGACTGTGGGTTGGTGCGCCCGGAGTTCGCACCTTTAGGGGGGGGTACTGTGACACTCTGGCTCTAGGACTTGGTATTGTGAGCTAGAGTGTATGTTGTTTTGTTGGGGATTTGGGTGTTTTTCTATGTTGGTAGTTCTGTTGGGTGTGTTTCTATGTTTGCAGGTCTATGGGTTATATTTCTAGGTTGTGTGTTGTAGTCAATGACTCCCAATCGGAGGTAACGAGTGTCAGCTGTCGGCTCGTTATCTCTGATTGGGAGCCATATTTATACTGTCAGTTTTCACCTTGTGTTTGTGGGTTTTTGTTTCCTGTTTCCAGTGTTTTCGTGTCAGTCATTGTTTGTTTGGACTTCACGATTCGTCTTTTGTTTTGTAGTTACGTGCTTCTTTATTAAAATCATGTTCACTCGCAACGCTGCGCTTTGGTCCGCTTCCTCATTAGTAGACGAACGTGACACTAGGAACACAAGCATTTCGCTACACCCGCAATAACATCTGCTAAACATGTGTATGTGACAAAAAAAATAACAATGATTTGAAATGTCACCCTATTCCCTATATAGTTCACTAAAGGCCTTTCCACACTGCATGGTTCTTATCCCCAGGCTAAGACTGGTCCTGTGTTAACCCTGGGCTAAGGATTCACACGTGTATTCCAAAGCCCTGGGCTAACGGACAAACACACATGCAACAAACATATCTCTGCCACACTCCCAATTTTATAAGCAATAAGGCATTTATTAACACATTATTTCCTCATGCCTCTAGCCTTGCATTTTATTTCCAACAGTGATGGTTTGTAGAAACCTGTCCGACCTCGGAAACAATGTTAACCTTTTGAAATGTGATCTCACCCCTGTACAGAGAATGCTGTTCACAGAGGAGACATCAAAAAAGTTGGCTCCGGAGCAGGGCAGGCTAGCCCACTTTAGAATGTGCACACTCACTTAAGCCCCGGGCTAAAATCTCCCTTAGCCCAGGGATAAAATCTCCCTTAGCCCCGGGATAAAATCTCCCTTAGCCCCGGGATAAAATCTCCCTTAGCCCCGGGATAAAATCTCCCTTAGCCCCGGGCTAAAGTGCAGTGTGAACGTGCCTTAACAAAAGTAGTGCACTATATTATAAGGAAAAGGGTACTGTTTGGGATGAGGCAAACCAGATGTTCCACCAACAGCAGTAGACCGTGTTACAGGTGTATACCAGGTGAGGTGGGTTACAGGTGTATACCAGGTGAGGTGTGTTACAGTATTATACCAGGTGAGGTGGGTTACAGGTGTATACCAGGTGAGGTGTGTTACAGGTGTATACCAGGTGAGGTGGGTTACAGGTGTATACCAGGTGAGGTGTGTTACAGGTGTATACCAGGTGAGGTGTGTTACAGTATTATACCAGGTGAGGTGTGTTACTGTAATACAGGTGTATACCAGGTGTGTTATAGTAATACAGGTGTGTAATTTGTAATGATAAGAGCGTCTGCTAAATGATGTTAATGTAAATGTACCAGGTGTGTTACAGTAAAACAGGTATATACCAGGTAAGGTGTGTTACAGTATTATACCAGGTGAGGTGTTACAGTTATACAAGTGTATACCAGGTGTGTAAGAGTAATACAGTTGTGTACCAGGTGTGTTACAGTAAAACAGGTATATACTAGGTTAGGTATGTTACAGTATTATACCAGGTGAGGTGTGTTACAGTAATACAGGTGTATACCAGGTGAGGTGTGTTACAGTATTATACCAGGTGAGGTGTGTTACAGTAATACAGGTGTATACCAGGTGAGGTGTGTTACAGTATTATACCAGGTGAGGTGTGTTACAGTCATACAGGTGTATACCAGGTGAGGTGTGTTACAGTATTATACCAGGTGAGGTGGTTACAGTCATACAGGTGTATACCAGGTGAGGAGTGTTACTGTAATACAGGTGTTTACCAGGTGAGGTGTGTTACAGTAATACAGGTTTTTACCAGGTGAGGTGTGTTACAGTAATACAGGTTTTTACCAGGTGAGGTGTGTTACAGTATTATACCAGGTGAGGTGGTTACAGTCATACAGGTTTTTACCAGGTGAGGTGTGTTACAGTATTATACCAGGTGAGGTGTTACAGTAATACAGTTGTATACCATGTGAGGTGTTAGTCATACAGTTGTATACCAGGTGAGGTGTTTTACAGTGATGCAGGTGTATACCAGGTGAGGTGTTTTACAGTGATGCAGGTGTATACCAGGTGAGGTGTTAAAGTCATACAGTTGTATACCAGGTGAGGTGTTAGTCATACAGTTGTATACCAGGTGAGGTGTTTTACAGTGATGCAGGTGTATACCAGGTGAGGTGTTTTACAGTGATGCAGGTGTATACCAGGTGAGGTGTTACAGTCATACAGGCGTATACCAGGTGAGTTGTTAGTCATACAGGTGTACAACTGGTGTGTTACAGTCATACAGGTGTATACCAGGTGAGGTGTTAGTCATACAGGTGTATACCAGGTGAGGTGTTACAGTCATATAGGTGTATACCAGGTGAGGTGTTACAGTCATACAGGTGTATACCAGGTGAGGTGTTTTACAGTGATGCAGGTGTGTACCAGGTGAGGTGTTACAGTCATACAGGCGTATACCAGGTGAGGTGTTAGTCATACAGGTGTACAACTGGTGTGTTACAGTCATACAGGTGTATACCAGGTGAGGTGTTAGTCATACAGGTGTATACCAGGTGTGTTACAGTCATACGGGCAGGGATGTCGTTTTTATTTTATTTTATTTGAGAATACACGTAAGCTGGCAAAAATATTTCAATTCAATTTAATTACCAGAAAAAGTCCATGAAATGAAATAATGAAAAGCTAAATAAATGTGTAGACTACATTTACATTTACATTTTAGTCATTTAGCAGACGCTCTTATCCAGAGCGACTTACAGTTAGTGATTACATATATTTTTTTATACTGGCCCCCCGTGGGAATCGAACCCACAACCCTGGCGTTGCAAACGCCATGCTCTATCAACTGAGCTACATCCCTGCCGGCCATTCCCTCCCCTACCCTGGACGACGCTGGGCCAATTGTGCGCCGCCCATTAGTCTCCCGGTTGCGGCCGGCTGCGACAGAGCCTGGATTCGAACCAGGATCTCTAGTGGCACAGTTAGCACTGCGATGCAGTGCCTTAGACCCCTGCGCCACTCAGGAGTGGTTTCATCCCTTTCTTATGTCTATGGCGGTGGGGCGAAGGATGAATAACTGGCGGTGGGGCGAAGCATGAATAACTGGCGGTGGGGCGAAGGATGAATAACTGGCGGTGGGGCGAAGGATGAATAACTGGCGGTGGGGCGAAGGATGAATAACTGGCGGTGGGGCGAAGGATGAATAACTGGCGGTGGGGCGAAGGATGAATAACTGGCGGTGGGGCGAAGGATGAATAACTGGCGGTGGGGCGAAGGATGAATAACTGGTGGTGGGGCGAAGGATGAATAACTGGCGGTAGGGCGAAGGATGAATAACTGGCGATGGGGCGAAGGATGAATAACTGGCGGTGGGGCGAAGGATGAATAACTGGCGGTGGGGCGAAGGATGAATAACTGGCGGTGGGGCGAAGGATGAATAACTGGCGGTGGGGCGAAGGATGAATAACTGGCGGTGGGGCGAAGGATGAATAACTGGCGGTGGGGCGAAGGATGAATAACTGGAGGAGTTGCTAAAACGTCTGTCCTTTAAACGGTTTGTAATGGACTTGGGGCTCATCTACGACGCACTTCAACTCGCCCTACTGTCTGAGTGCTTAGCGTACAGAAACGTACCACCTGTTGCTTATGCAGACAAACTGATCCACCGCATGAACCTTATCACACCATCGAGATCTAGGATCCGAATTCACCGCGTCTGCCTTGATATTCATAGAACTTCACGGACCACCTCTTGTGCAGTGGAACCCAGAACGATATGTGAGGGTATTAAAATTACCCTCATCAATATCTGTTGCCTAACAGTCCAACTCATTCCTTATAATCATTATTATTATTATTACAAATAGAAGTTTATCACTTCCCACAATGCTGCTTGATTAGTAAAGTTAGATTAAAGCTGAATCAATGTCTGCAAGATCACATAATGATTAATTAGTATTTTACATAACAGAACTGATTATAATAGCATGTAATGTAGCATAGTAGATCTATAATGTTACACTATAAACAACTCTTCAGTCTTTTCTGATCTGAAGCTGAATAGTCAAAATGTTGTTCTCATGCGCCAAAACTCAAGTGTGTGCCACTAGGCAGGAAAATATGCTTTGATGGAAACACAAGAAAGGCTGATAGTTCTGCTTTCATTCACCCACTTAACAGTAATTCAAGAAGATCTAAATGCATATTCCCATGAAACTGATTGAGATCAAATTATTGGCATGCAGCCTGGACATTTCACCAGTAAAACTTGAAGAATTATCATTCACAATTGAAAGCGATAACAGCCTATGTTGACATTTGGCTTTGCCTAAATTGGTGTTTGAGGGTGTTAAAAATATTAAATGTTCTTGAGACATGCCATGTGGGCACAGCCAGATGTTGCAATTGGAGGATGCATTTTATGCACCTATTCTAGAATGATATTCAAACAGGCTACATCTGTCGGTACAAACTTTGAGAAATTATTACCTAATTTAAAACAAATGCTGCGCTCTTATCACCTAAAATAAAATTGCACTACACTACTGAATACAGGTGTGACAGTACAGACAGTGCAAGGTAATTCTCATGGCCGGGGGTGCGGTAATTAATATGACATTTAGCAGACGCTTTTATCCTATGCGAAATGTGTGCATACATTTTTACATATGGGTGGTCCCGGGGATCGAACCCACTACCCTGGCGTTACAAGCGCCGTGCTCTACCAGCTGAGCTACATGGTCGTCATGGTGTCTCCTATGGCAGCCTGTTCCTTCAGATTGCGACGCTCGGCTGGCGGCTTTCAGACACACTTTTTCAAACGCTGCTGCTACCAACACACAGACGAGAGATTAGGGAAAAAAGCTACAAATTAAATACATTCTAAAAATTACAAAAAAAGAACTTAAGCGTGAATGAAGAACTTGAGCCTGTTGCCACGACGACACCTCGGAGGTGGGAGGAGCCTGGAGGTAAGCGTTCAGACTACAGAGGTCAAGGGTCACTACAGTTCACAGCTCAGAGGTCATCCTGGGGTCAGTGCTGAGCGAGGTCTGTGATTGGGTGTTTCCACCCTCCGCCCCGCCCCCAACGGGCCCTGATTGGTCAGAAGTGGCCTCACAATAAACAGACAACCAACTGTCATCACCAAGCAAGCGTGAGAGAGCGTGAGAGAGCGTGAGAGAGCGTGAGAGAGCGTGAGAGAGCGTGAGAGAGCGTTTCACCCACCACAGCTGAATTAGCAGAGTATTTCCTGATAACAATAATATTCCTTTGTTCTGTTTTCTTTCTAAATAGAAAACCCAAACCCCTTTCTAATAATCATGTTGCTATAAAAAGGACAGACAGTCTCACTTCCCTTCAACCGTCCAATTAGAGAACAGGATCACAGCTGAACCGTGACAAACCGACCGATGGACTGACCGCACGGTTCAGATGTGAGGTCAGGGGTTGAGCAAAGCTGTCTGTTAAACAAATGAACTGAAAAGGCATTTCCCCAAGGCAATAACATACTGTACATTCACCTGTGGGTGTTTGGGATTAAACCGTTCAAGACTAAAGTATCAAGTGGTGTGTATCTGTAAACAGTGTGTTTGCATGTAAGGCAGTGTTTGTGTGTGTGTGTGTGTGTGTGTGTGTTTGAGTTTGTGTGTGTGTGTGTGTGTGTGTGTTTGAGTTTGTGTGTGTGTGTGTGTGTGTGTGTGTGTGTGTGTGTGTTTGAGTGTGTGTTTCTGTAAACAGTGTGCTTGCATGTAAGGCAGTGTTTGTGTGTGTGTGTGTGTGTGTGTGTTTGAGTTTGTGTGTGTGTGTGTGTGTTTGAGTTTGTGTGTGTGTGTGTGTGTGTGTGTTTGAGTGTGTGTGTGTGTGTGTGTGTGTGTGTGTTTGAGTGTGTGTTTCTGTAAACAGTGTGCTTGCATGTAAGGCAGTGTTTGTGTGTGTGTGTGTGTGTGTGTGTGTGTGTGTGTGTGTGTGTGTGTGTGTTTGAGTTTGTGTGTGTGTGTGTGTGTGTGTGTGTGTGTGTGTTTGAGTGTGTGTTTCTGTAAACAGTGTGCTTGCATGTAAGGCAGTGTGTGTGTGTGTGTGTGCGTGCGTGCGTGCGTGCGTGTTTGTGTTTGTGTTTGTGTGTGTGTGTGTGTGTGTGCGTGTGTTTGTGTTTGTGTGTGTGTGTGTGTGGTCTGGGCTCCTGTACTCTCGGCTGGACAACATTTCCATAGGAAACAACATCTCATTGGCTCATCAGCTCAACCTATCAACAGCCAAGGAACCCAGAGTCCGGGGTACCGCCCCCAAACTGACACAGTCCAAGAAGGGGGTTGGGGTGTGTGTAGGGGGGTCAGAGTTCATATGGGTGGAGTCCTCGTGGGGTGGGAGGGGGAGTGGTCTAAACCTCTCCCTGCAAGCTGATTCGCTCCTCCTCCTGTCAGTCAGTGCAGGGCTTCTTCAGAGAAAAGGCAAAGATGTTGAAGTGATCGCTGAGCTGGTTGACCTGAAGAGAGAGGAGGGCGGGTGGGAGTGAGCGAGCGAGCGCGGGGAGTGAGAGCGCACAGGGGGAGAGGAGGGGTGGAGAGAGGGAGGAGTTTGTCATTCGACTCACATTGGCTGAATCTCAAACCAAACACTTGGCCACCTATATCCAGTGGCCACCCCAGCCTGACTTGAGATGTTAGCTAACTCATTTCAACTGGGATTTACAAGCTAGCAAGCAGCACCCAATGGCTTGCTAACCCAAGACAACACCCAATGGCTTGCTAACCCAAGACAACACCCAATGGCTTGCTAACCCAAGACAACACACCAGACACTGTACTCACCACTGAGACTCCGTAGTGTGTCTCTGTACTCACCACTGAGACTCCGTAGTGTGTCTCTGTACTCACCACTGAGACTCCGTAGTGTGTCTCTGTACTCACCACTGAGACTCCGTAGTGTGTCTCTGTACTCACCACTGAGACTCCATAGTGTGTCTCTGTACTCACCACTGATACTCCGTAGTGTGTCTCTGTACT